>JAKCPB010001443.1:0-75349 GCA_021442155.1 Cymbidium sinense | reverse complement strand
TATGTCTTTATAGTGAGATGGTTCTAGTTATCTAAGGTTTTTGATTTGCCTATCGTGTCTCAATTTTTTATCTATGTCATACTTATGTGATAGAAAACTTGGTGTATGTGTTACTTGGTTGATGAAATCAAAGAAGAAATGTTGAATATGAATTTGTTCTCTATTAAAAAAATAAAACCCTAAACCCTAAACTAAAACCTAAACCTAAACCTTCACTAAACCCACAAACCAAACCCTAAACACAAGCCTAAACCCTAAACCCTAAAAATCATAAAACCTAAACCCTAAACCCTAAAACCTAAATCCTAAACCCTCAACATGACCAAATAAACTAACCCTACATAAACCACAAACCTAAAAAAGCTAAAAACCTAAACTAAACTAAATAAAACATAAAAAAATAAAATAAAAAAAAACCTAAACCAAAATAAAAGAAAAATAAAATAAACATAATAAAACTAAACCTAAACATAAATAAAAAGAAAATAAAATAAAAATAAAACTAAACTAAAATAAAATAAATAAAAAAACTAAATTAAAAAAATCCTACAAATAAGATAAAAAACTAAAATAAAAATAAAATAAAATAAAAAAATAATAAAATAAAACTAAATAAAAACCTAAACCTAAAACAAATAAACCTAAAATAATGAAAAAATAATACCTACCCTAAACTAAAAAAAATAAAATAAAAATAAAATAAACTAAACCTAAACTTAAATAAACTAAAAATAAATAAAACCTAAACCTAAACCTAAAATAAATTAAACATAAACTAAACCTAAACTAAATAAATAAAATAAAATAAAATTAAAACTAAACTAAAATAAAATCTAAAAATAAACCTAAAATGAAACATAAAACCTAAGCGTGAAAAATAAAACCTAAACCTAAACCTGAATAAAAAAATAAAACTTAAACCTAAAATAAAATAAAAAAAACTAACAAAAACCTAAACTACTAAAACCTAAAATAAAATAAAAAATAAAATAAAATAACTAAACTAAAAAAAAATAGAAACTAAATAACCTAAAATGATCTAAAATAAAAAACATAAACTAAAATATAAAATAAACTAAATAAAAAATAAACCTAAATAAAATGGAAAAAAAACTAAATAAATCGAAACTACCAATTTACTTAATTTAAAAAAAATAAAATAATAAAAAATAAAAAACCTTTGCCCCTGAAACCCTATAAACCTGACCCTAAACCCTAAATCTAAACCCTAAACCTTAAACCTAAACTCTTAATCCTAAACCTAAATAAAACCCTGAGCCCAAAATACAACCCTAGGCCTAAAAACCACAAAGCCTAAACCAAAACCAAAACCCTAAACCCAAAACTAAAAACTAAACTAAGCAAAAAAAAGAGATTTTAAAATGACTGAATTTCTAATATAGATAAAAGTATGGGCTTTATATGCCATTGTAAAATTCAGTCTCAACTTTCATAGAGATGCTAAAGGGTAGCTTTCAGTGCTTGGACAAATGAAGTATGAATCTACTTAAGTTTAGACACCTAAGTGTCATTTATGAGCAATCTCTTCTATAGCAGAGATATCTAATAATAGAACTCATCTCTTAATATTGTCTTCTCAACTGTAGCTCTTTCAATTTAGCAGATATGTCGAGGAGCTAAATATGTTCTTTAAAATGCTCTCTTTAGTAGGATTTCAATGCTTTGAGACTATGCTCGAGATGTTGGTAAATTAGGGAGACTTGATGCACAGTATTGCTGAATGAGATTTTTACAATAGTGATTGTATCTGACAAAATCTCTTGATAAGTAGTGCATAACTAGAATAATACAAACTCAATATCTCTGCATAGAGATTTCCAAAACTATAGCTCTCTTACTTTAAGACTCAATGTGGCAACATAATGTAACAAATAATTCACATAAAAACAAAATCAAGAAAGCTCAAGTAAAACTCCTAAGTCAATGCTTAGAAAGAGGCGGCATAGCGTTGTGAGAGATTTATGACACTCACAGATTTTTTACTAACATCTAAAATATGATTTAAAAGAGATTTTGGATCCCAACATAATATCTATCATCTTTTCTATTTTTCTTTTATTGGAAGTAGTGTTACTTCATTTAGATGTATTCATTTGAATTTAATTTAATGGTGGAAAGAATAATTCATACATTTGATATTATTTTAAGTGCAATATGTTATTTGAAATCTAAAGTTTGATGAAAAGCCACATGCAAATTAGTTTTATGTAGTGTCTCTTTTAAGTTTAGGGCTCAAGTCGATCTAAACCTAAACAACATTAGCCTAATCTTTCCCTAATTTTAGAAGACAACAAGAATACTTCAAATTTGTTTATGTACTCATTTATAATTTTGGTTTTTTAGCTTTAGCAAGTAAAACTCTAAACAATTAATCTTAGTAACATAAAGATAAGTATTATTTAACAATAATTTCATTTCAACCATGTAATAACTTATTCTAATCCCAATCTTCTTGGCTCTTTAATTCTATCTAATAGATTTTTATTTAGCAGTATGTTTTAGTTTTATAAATCCCAATATTTAAGGCTTAGCAAACCTTAAACCCTAAACTAACCATAAACCCTAAACTACCATAAACCCTCCTGACCCTAAACCATAAAACCCTAAACCCTAAACCACAAACCCAAACCCTACCAAACCCTAAACCCTAAACACTAAACCCACAAACCCTGAAACCCCACAAAACCTTAAACCCAAAACTATATGCCTAAACTAACCCTGGCCAAAACCCTAACCCTAACCTAAAACTGAGGCCTGACCTAAACCCTGCCACAAACCTGAGCTAAACCTATACCAAAACTGATGGCAGCAGCCAAAATGGTAGGCTAGGCCTGGCCCTGTGTCCCTGAGCCACTGAGCCTGACCCTAAAAACACTAAGCTAGCATCAACTCTAAGGCCCTGGCCTGATCCCAGGCCCTAAATCCTAAACCTGGGCCCTGATCCTAAATCCTGGCCCTGAGCCTCTACTGAGGCCACTGATCCTAAAAGAAACCTAATACCTTAACCTAAAACAAAATAAAACCTAAAATAAAATAAATAAAAACCTAAAACAAAAAAAATAAAATAATAAAATAATAAACTTAAACTTAAACCTAAACAACTAAAATTGATTAAAAAAAACTAAAATTAAAAATACCAAACTAAACTAAAATAAAATAAATTGAAGAATAAAACCTAAATAAAATAGACTAAACATAAATAAAAATAAAATAAAAAATAAAAAACATAAACCTAAAATAAAAAATAAAAATAAAACCTAAACCTTAAATTAAAACCTAAATTTAAATAAAATAAAATAAATATAAACCTAAACTAAAATAAACTAAACTAAAATAAATAAAACCTAAACCTAAACCTAAAATAAACTAAACCTAAAAAAACTAAATAAAATAAAATAAACTAAAAAAACCTAAACCTAAACTAAAAATAATCCCTCAAAATAAACCTAAAATAAAACTTAAAATCTTAACCTAAAAAAATAAAACAAAACCTAAACTTAAACCTTAAAATAAAATTAAAATCTAATCCTAAAAAATAAAAATAAAACTCAACTAAAAAATAAACTTAAAATTAAACATAAACTAAAATAAATAAACTTAAAATAAATAAACTAAGCTAAATAAAAATAAAAAATAAACTTAAATAAAAATAAAAATAAAGTAAACTAAAATAAATAAAAAATAAACAAATATACTAAATAAATGAAAACCTATTGATTTATTTAATTAAAAAAAGCCTTAAACCCTAAACCTTAAACCTTAAACCTTAAACCTAAAAGGATAAACCATGAAACCCCAAAAAACCATAAACCTAACCTTAAACCATAAACCCTAAACCTAAATGTAGAGTAACTAAATAAATTTAAAAAATAAACCTAAACCCTAAAACCTAATAAACCTAAACCTAATCTGAAACCCTAAGAATGGGCTGAACCTTAATGGTAGAACATCATCACCCAGCTTAGTCTAGATCGGCAGTGGAGGAAGCGGCGGTTGTCATAGTGGTGGTGGGGATTTGGAGGTGTTGGGTGGATATAGAGGTGGTGGTGGGGCGTGGTGGTTATGGAGGCGGGAGAACAGGATGTTATAATGCTGGTGGGAGGAAGAAATAGGAGATATGATGATGGATCCTACTTGAGAATTGGTTGATGGGAACTAGAAACTAAAGAATGGTGATCGATTCTTTGCTTATGGAACGTGTCTTTACAATAGAGATAGTTCTAGCTATCTAGGTTTTAGATTTTCTCTATACGTGCTCATTTTTTATCTATGTCGTCACTTGTGTCTTTGAAAACTTGGTGTGTTACTTGGTTGATGAATCGAAAAGAAGAAATGTTGAATCTAAATCTGTTCTCTGTTAAAAATAAAAATAAAAATAAAAATAAACCAAAAACCTTAAACCCTAAACTAAAACTTGAACATTAAACCTAAAACATCAATCGTAAACACTAATCCCTAAATGCCAAAAACCCTAAACCCAACCTAAAACCACAAAAATAAAACCCTAAACCCTAAACCCTAACCCCTAAACCCCAAACCCCATACCCAAAACCCTAAACCCTAAACCTAAAAACCCTAAACACTAAACCCTAAAAAAAAAAACCTAAACATGAACTAAATAAAACACGAAAATAAAATAAATAAATAAACTAATTGAAATAACATAACAAAATAAAATAAAATAAAAACATAAACTAAAACCTAAACCTAAACCCAAAAAAAAAAAATAAACTAAAATAAAATAAATAAAATCTTAACTAAACTAAAAATAAAAACCTAAATAAAATTAAAATTATACTTAAAATAAAGATAAAATAAAATAAAAACTAAAACTAAATAAAACCTAAATCTAAAATAAATATGAAATAAAATAAACCATAACTAAAAAAAACCTAACCCTAAAAAGAAAATTAAATAAAACTAACCTAAACTAAAATAAACTAAACTAAAATAAATAGACCTAAATCTAAACCTAAAATTAAACCTAAACTTAAACAAAATAAAATAAAATAAACTAAAAACCTAAACCTAAACTAAAATATAAAGCCTAAAAAAAACCTAAAGAAAACCAAAAAAAAAAAAAAATAAAATAAAAGAAGCTAAACTTAAATAAAATAAAAAATAAAACCTAAACCTAATAAAATAAAATAATACTAAATGAAAATAAATCTAAACCTAAAAACACCTAAATAATAAACTAAAATAAAAAATAGAAACATAAATAAAATAATTAAATTTAATAAAAATACAAATAAACCAAAGTAAAATAAAATAAACTAAAATAAATAAATAAATAAACTTAAACCTCTTGGTTTACTTGCTTTAAAAAAAATAAAAAAAAAAAAATAAAAAATAACCCTAAACCCTAAACCCTAAACACTGAGCCTAAACCACTGCCCTAAACCCTAAACCCTAAACCCTAAGACTTACAGCCTAAACCCTAAATGAGCCAACCCTAAGCTAAACTAACTGAGCTCTACCCTAAAAGATAAATCCTAAACTAAAATACAAAACCTAAAGCTCTAAAAAAATTAAAAATAAACCTAAATAAAATAAAATAAAATAAAACTAAATAAAGACCTAAAGATAAAAAAATACTTAAAAAATAAATCAAGAAAATAAAAATAAAACCTAAACCATAAATTAAAAAAACCTAAAAAAATAAAATAAACATAAACCTAAACTAAAATAATCTAAAATAAATAAATAAACTAAACCTAAACCTAAACTAAATATAATAAAAAAACTAAAAATAACTTACCTAAACTAGAAATTATAACCTAAAATTAAACTTAAAATAAAAATTAAAACCTAAACCTAAAAGATAAAATAAAAACCTAAACCTAATCTTACAAATATAAAATAAAACTTAAACCTAAAAATAAAATAAAATAAAACTAAATGTAAAATAAATAAACCTAAACTGAACCTAAAAATAAACTAAAATAAAAAAACCTAAACTAAAATAAATAAAATAAAATAAAATATACAAACTAAATAAAAAAATAAAAAAAATAAACTAAATAAACCAAAACCTATGATTATAGTTAATTTTAAAAAAAATAAAAATAAAAATAAAAAAATATAAACAAATATAAAAACTCTAACCTAAGCCCTAAACTAACAAAGCCTAAACCTAAACCCTATACCCCAAACCTAAACCAAAACCTAAACCTAAAATAAAAATAAAACCTAAACCTAAAAAATATAAAAATAAAACTAAACTAAAAAATAAACATAAATGAAAACCTAAACCTAAAAAATAAACTGAAAAAAAAATCTAAACTAAAATAAATAAACCTAAACTAAATAAACCAAACTAAATTAAAAAAAACCTAAATATAAATAATAAATTAAATAATCTAAAATAAATAAAAAATTAATTAAATAAACTAAAAAAAACCTAAACAATCTGGTTTACTTAATTTTTTTTTAAAAAAAACTCTAAACTTAAACCGTAATCCTAAACCCTAAAATAAAACTAACAACCCTAAACTTACAACCCTGATAAACCCTAAACCTTAAAACCCTAAACAAAACCTAAACCTAAAAAAACCTAAATATAAAATAAATAAAAAAGCCTAATAAATTAAATAAATAAAACCTAAATAAAATAAAACCTAAAACCTAAACTAAAAAAAACTGAACCTAAAATAAATAAATTAAACCTAAACCTAAATGTAAACTAAAATAAACTAAAATAAAATAAATAAAACCTAAACCTAAACCTAAAATAAACTAAACTTAAACTGATATAAACTAAATTAAATAAATAAACCAAAAAAACCTAAACCTAAAACTAAAAAATAACCTAAAATAAACCTAAAATTAAAACCTAAAACCTAAAAAAAAAATAAAAGAAACCTAAACCTCAACTTAAAATTAAAAATAAAACCTAAACCTAAAAATAATTAAATAAACTTAAAAGTAAATAAACTTGAGCAAAGTTAACTAAATAAAACCTATAGATAAATAAACTTAAAATAAATAAACTAAAATAAATTAAAATAAAAATAAACTTAAAGAAAGATTAAAATAGTAAAATAAATAAAAATAAACTAAACATAAACTATGGGTTCCTAAATTTTTTAAAATCCTAAAATACCCTAAATGAATCCTAATCCTGACCCTGACTTAAAATAAAACTAACCTTGACACAACCCTACACCTGTCCTAAACTAAAACCTGAGCCCTAGGCTACTGACCTGGCCTGACCCTGGGCTTAAACCTTGCCCACTCCTAAAATAACTCTATAGCCCTACTCCACTGATCCTCTAAACCCTCACCCTAAGCCCAGGCCCAAACTTCACTCCTCCCAGGCCCTGGGCCCCAACCTAACCCTCAGCCTGGGCCAACCAAACTTAACCAGGCCACCAGGCCTTGACCTACCACTAAATGGGCCCTACCCTCCCAGGCCTAAACCTGATAGGCCTGGGCCACAAATTCCTGGCCCTAAAACTGCACAAACCTAAATGAGCCTAAACTACAAACCTAAAACCCTACCCACCAAAACCCTAAACTCACCTTCTCTAAACCTATAAACTTATCCCACAACCCTAAACCCTAAATTCTCAAACCTAAAACCTAAATTTAAACAAAATGGTAGAGATTTCAACTACAAATGATTAGCATAATGTTCTTAAGATTAAAAATTGTATGGCCTTTATATGCCATAGTAGACCGCTTATCTCAAGTTTCATAGAGATGCTAAAGGGTAGCTTCCTGTTCATGGACAAATGAAGAAAGAATCTACTTAAGTTTAGACACCTAAGTGACGATCTATGAGCAATCCTCTTCTAGGGAGATAACCTATCTAATAAGAACTCCTTTCTAACGATGTGTCTTCTCAAGTAGCTCTTTCAATTTAGCGATATGTTGAGGAGCTAAATATGTGCTTTAAAAGCTCTCTTTAGTAGGATTTCAATTCTTTGAGGGCTGGTGATGTTGGTGAATTAGGGAGACTTGATGAAAAGTATTACTAAATAAGATTTTTACAACAGTGATTGTATCTGACAAAATCTCTTGATAAGTAGTGTGTAACTAGAATAATTCAAACTCAATATCTTTGCACAAGGATTTTGAAAATTATAAATCTCCTACTTTGAGACTCAATTCGGCAATATAATGTAACAAATAATTCGCTTCAACACAGAAGCAAGAAAACTCAAGTAAAACTCCTAAGTCAATGCTTAAAAATAGGTGGCATAATGTTATGAGAGATTTAGGACACTCAGAGATTTTTTGCTGACATCTAAAATATGATTTAAGAGAGATTTTGGATCCCCACATAGTATCTATCATCTTTTCTATTTTTATTTTATTGGTAGCAGTGTTACTTTATTTAGATGTACTCATCTAAATTTGATTTATTAATTGGAATGAATAATTCCTACATTTGATGACATTAATTTAGGTGCAAGAATTTTTGATGTTATTTGAAATCTAAAGTTTGTTAAAAAGCCACATGCAAATTAATTTTATGTAGTGTCTCTTCTAAATTTAGGGCTCAAGTTGATTTAAACCTCAACAACATTAGCATAATTATTCCCTAATTTTAGAAGACAATAAGAATACTTCAAATTTGTTCATGTACTAATTTATAATTTTGGTTTTTTGCTTTAGCAAGTAAAACTCTAAACAATTGATCTTTATAGGATAAAGGCAAGTATTTTTTTAACAACAATTTCATTTCAACCATGTAATAACTTGTTCTAATCCTAATCTTTCGGGCTCTCTAATTCAACCTAGTAGATTTTTGTTTAAAAGCATGTTTTACTTTTATAAATCCCAATCTTCAAGGCTCACCAAACCCTAAACCCTAAACTAACCCAAAACCCTAAAACTAAGATCAAAACCTTAAACCCAAAAACCTAAACCCCTAAACACTAAACCTAAACATTAAAACCATATACTAAATAAACCATAAACCCTAAACCCTAAACCCTAAGAGCCTCAAACCCTAACTAAAACCCTAAACCTCCAAACCCTAACCTAACCTAAACCTAAACACTAAAACCTTAAACCTAAGACACAAACCAAACCATAAATTAAATAAACCCTACCACTACCTAAACCTGAGCCCCTAAAATATCCTAAACCCTAATAAAACCAACCCTAAGCCACTTTTCCCTAAACCCTAAACCCTAAACCACAAACCCTAAACCCTAAAGTCTGACACTAAACCCTAAACCCAGGCCCTAAACACCACAGGCCCTAAACCACAAATCCTAAATCCTAAACCCTAAACCCTAAACTTGAAACCTAAACCCTAAATCCTAAAACTAAATACATTAAAATAAAATAAAACTAAAACCTAAAAAAAATAAAATAATAAAATAAATGAAACTTAAACTTAAACCTAAACATCAACCTAAAAATAAAATAAAATAAATATAAACTAAAATAAAATAAATAAAACCTAAACTAAATTAAATAAGATAAAATAAACTTAAGAATAGAAACCTAAATAAAATAAAACTAAACATAAAATAAAATGAAATAAACTAAAATAAACCTAAATAAAACCTAAACCTAGAAAATAAAACTAAAAACTACTTAAAATAAATTAAAAATAAAACCTAAACCCTAAACTAAAAAACTAATCCTAAAATAAAATAAAATAAATATAAACCTAAACTAAAATAAACTAAACTAAAATAAATTAAACCTAAACCTAAAAAACTAAACTAAACTAAAACCTAAACTAAATAAAATAAAATAAACTAAAAATAAGCCTAAACTAAAGATAATACCTCAAAATAAACCTAAAATAAAACTTAAAACCTAAACCAAAAAAAAATAAAATCAAAACCTAAACATAAACCCAAAATAAAAGTAAACCTAATTCAAAAAAAATAAAATTAAATTAAAACTCAACTAAAATAAACTAAACCTAAACATAAACATAAAAATAAACTAAAATAAATAAACCTAATATTAATAAACTAAACTAAATAAAAATAAAAAATAAACTTAAAAAGAAATAAAAAATAAAGTAAACTAAAATAAATAAATAAAACAAATATACTAAAAAAATTAAAACCTGTCGATTTATTTAATTAAAAAAAACCTTAAAACCAAATCCCTAAATGTTAAACCCTAAAAAAAAGGATATAACCTAAAACCCAAAACCATAAACTGTAAACCATAAACCCTATCCTTAAACCCAAAACCCTAAACCTAAATGTAAAGTAACTAAATAAATTTTAAAAATAAACCTAAACCCTAAAACCTAATAAACCTAAACCTAATCCTAAACCCTAAGAATGGGCAGAACCTTAACGGCAGGAACATCACCATTAACCAGGCTCAGTCTAGATCTGGCGGTGGAGGCGAAGGCGGAGGCGGTGGTATTCATAGTGGTGGTGGGGGATCTAGAGGTGCTGGTGGATATGGAGGTGGTGGTTAGAGCATTGGTTTTTATAGAGGTGAGAGGAGCAACAGAGGTTATAGCTGTGGTGGTAGTAGTGGGAGAAATAGGGGATATGATGATGGATCCCACTATTTGAGAGGCCAGGGTGGTTCTGATGGGAACTAGAGAAATTGAAGAATGGTCGATCCGATCTGCTGCTTAGGATACTATGTCTTTATAATAAAGATAATTCTAGCTATCTAGTGTTTTTGATTTCCTCTTTGCACGATCATTTTTGATCTATGTCGTCACTTATGTCTTACAAAACTTGGTGTGTTACTTGGTTGATGAAATCAAAAAGAAAAAATGTTGAATCTGAATTTATTCTTTGTTAAAAAAAATAAAAAAACCCTAAACCTTAAACTAAAACTTGAACATTAAACCTAAAACCTCAACCCTAAACAAACCTAAACCCTAAACCCTAAACCTAAACTAAAAAAAACCCTAAAACCTAAAAAACCTAAATCCTAAACCCTAAACCCCCCTAAACCCCAAACACTACACCCAAAACCCTAAACCCTAAACCCTAAACCCTAAAAACTTAAAACCTAAACCTAAACTAAATAAAACTTAAAAATAAAACAAATAAATAAACCTAAATGAAAATAACATAACAAAATAAAATAAAATAAAAACATAAACTAAAACCTAAACCTAAACACAAAAGGAAAAAATAAACTAAAATAAAATAAATAAAAACCTAAACTAAACTAAAAAATAAGAAACCTAAATAAAATAAAAATTAAACCTAAAAATAAATTAAAAACTAAATAAAAACCTAAACTTAAAAATAAATATGAAATAAAACCTAAACCAATAACTAAAAAAAAATCTATCCCTAAATAAAAATTAAATAAAACTAAACCTAAACTGAAATAAACTAAACTAAAATAAATAAAACATAAATCTAAACCTAAACCTAAACCTGGAATGCCTTGCTTGCTGGTTTGGTCAAAAGGGTATTTACTTTGTTATAATTTTCTTGATCTATTTGAGTCTATGTTTGGAATCGGCTATTTACTTTCCCATTCTTCTTTTCTAGTTTCAACCTATTGGGATTTTCATTTATGGACTGTGGTTGAACTTCTTCCCTTTTCTATTTTGATGGTTTCCTTACTTTCTAACATTCTTGATGTTAGTCTTATTGTTCCTCTGGATATTATTATTTCTAGTTTTTTGCATGTTCATTTAATGAATGACCTTATCAACTATTGTCCTCCTTTTTTCCTTTATTTGGTCTCTATTTAGTCCTTTTTCCTATATTGTGAGGTTTACTCCTAGCAACTGTGTTAGCAATTCTTGGTGGTAGCTTTAGTGGTGCTCCCACTTGTCTAATGCTTTCCTGGTGGGTTACCTCCTTATCTACTTTGCTAAGTTTAATATATCTGACTGCTGGGTGTTTTATGCCCTAAATCATAAAATAACTCCAAACCCTAAAAAACCCTAAATCCTACACCTTAAACCATAAACCAACCCTAAACCCTAAGCTAACCCTAAACATTAAACCCTAAAAACCCTAAACAGTAAATCCTAAACACTAAGCCATAAACCCTAAACCCTAACCCTAAACCCTAAAATCCAAAACCCTAAAATGCTAAATCTTAAAACCAAAAAAAAACCTAAACCCAACCCCCTCGGTCACGGCGCTCTTTGGTGATTCCGTGTTCCCTTTTGTATTCCTTGCAGCTTGGTCGATCTTCAATCCTTCTTAATTATAATTTTAAATTATTTATCTCTGATTGGTTGCTAATGTGAGTTTCCCTTTGCTCTTTCAATGGCAGAGGAGCCACTTTCAGCGCAACCGTGCTTTTCAAACATGGAAGCATTGGCTAGGGCTTCTGATTTACAAGGTATTATAGATCCAACATCATCCGTTACTCTTCCTTCTATTAAGACCTTCAAGGATGCATTATCTGGTAAGAACTCTTCCCCTAATGCTACAGTCAATTTGATCTCAACCTCTTTTCATGGGATGCCTGTTGTTATGTGCTCGGATCTTGACGTGGAAAAGTTGGCAAAACCTTTTGAATTCTCTTTAGTTGGTAAATTTTCCTTACGTCGGCCAACTCTTGATAACATCCGATCATTTTTTCATAGACTAAAGCTCTCTGGCATTTTCACTGTCGATTTGATTGATCCTAGGCATATTCTTATTCAGCTCTCTAATGACTTAGATTACTCAAGAGTTTTTTTGTCGCTCCTACTTTGTGTATAATTATCAAATGAGACTTTTGAAATGGTCTCTCTTTTAATGTAAAGAGGAATCTCCAATTGTTCCTTTATGGCTAGCTCTTCCTAATATGAGAATACACTACATTACACATCAAGTTCTCTTTACAGTTGGTGCTCTCTTTGGTCGGCCTCTTCAAATTGATCAGGCCACCACTACGAGATCATGACCATCAGTTGCTCATATTTTGGTTGAGATTGATATTACCAAAATGTATCCTAAAGAAGTATGGATTGGCTCTGAGAAATCTGGTTATAATCAAAAAGTGGAATTTGAAAATTTCCTATTTTTTGCACACATTGTAAGATTCATGGTCATGATCATTCTGAATGCTTTGTGTTGCATCCTCATCTTAAAAAAAATTAATTGTCAGATCCTAATTTCTCTCTAGCAAATGAAAAAAAATCAATAAATTTTCTTATGTGCCTAAAGTCACTCAAAATGGAACTCATCCCCCTACCCCTACTCTTTTATTATCTACTGATTTGCCTATTGAAGAGCAATCTGAGCATGTTAAAAATAATGCTTATGAGGTTCATGAGGAGGCTAATGATAACTTACCTAACATTGCTTCTAATTGTAATAATTTGGCTCCTCAAGACAATACCTTGACTCAGTCTAATTTACCCTTCTTGGCTAGTGAACCCGAGGAGACTCATATGAACCCTAGTGGTGATTTGAATGGTAACTTCAGGTTGGATGAAAATATGAAAACAAATTCTACAATTGTTCATCTGATGAAACAACAAAATCTAAAAAATAGTGATCCTTTGGTCATGGAACAAAATCTGAAAGGTATTCTGAAATTGAGCATGAAATCTGTGCTATTAATGGCTACACAACCTCTCCTTCTCCTACCCTACAGAGTGATACACATGTTAACCCAATTTCTCAACTTATTTTTGACACTAAAGAAAGGGAAATTATCATTAGGAATGCTTTGATAGATACTGGTCCTATTCTAAATATCACAAATCACTCTCTCTCGGATGGAGATACTTTGGACATAGATAGACCTTTTCAAACTGTTATTAAAGAAATCCCTTAAAGCTAGAATGTTCACTAATAGCTCCACCAGAACCACTAGATCTTCTCTAACATTCCATAAATAATTGTTTCATGTTGTCTCTTCTTCTTGCTTTTTATTTTTTCAATTATATCTTTTCCTTTTCTTCTATTTTATTATGATCAATCTTCTTATTTGGAATGTTTGGGGTATTGGGACTCTCATTATCAATAACCATAGTAGAATCCTTTATCGTACTCATAGCATAGCCTTACTTATTATTATTGAACCATTCATACACTCTTCTAAGATCACCCATGTTGCTAGAATGCTTGGCTTTCAAAATTTCTTCTATAATATTAGCAATAAAATTTAGTGCTTTTGGAATAATTTAGTCAACATCTCTCCTTGATGATCTTCAACAATTAGTTAATGTTCAAATCTCATTGGGTGAATTTTTTTGCTCTTGGTTCCTTTATTTATGCATCTTATAATTTTAGGGATCTTTAAAACTAAGAACCTTTGCCTCCTCTGTCAACAAACCCTGATTGGTTGGGGGTGATTTCAATACTATTCTCACTTCATCAGAAAGAAGGGGAGGTTACTCTCTTAACATTCATTCCATGAAAGATTTTTCTAATATGATCCTTCATTGCAATCTGATTGATATTGGCTTTTCGCTTCACTCATTGGCACAACTCTAGACTAGGTGGCATAGGACCCTCTTTAATTCCCTTTGATCAATCAATGACTTACTTTGAATATTTGAGCGACTAACTGCTTAATTTCTATCAAAATCCTTCCGGTAGACTATCCTCCCCTACTTCTTTTAGATTCCAAAATATGCAGATCCAACATAGTGATTTTATAAATGTTGTTTCCATTAAATGGATGGCCTATTCATCCAGATAATTACATTAAAGGCATGATTCACCTTTGGCTTAAGCTTAAAAGGCTTAAACAAAACCTAAATTGGTGGAACAAGCATAATTTTAAAATCTTTTGCCAATCTCAAAATATGGAGCAATTAGTTTGTTCTCTTGAAGATGCTTCTTTGACTGATTCTACTAAGCTTGAGGAGTTAAATGCAACTAAAGATAACTTGATTAATTATCAGAATATGGAGGAAACCTACTGGCGACAAAATGCTTCTAGCAAACATATTACTGATGGTGATAGAAATACAAGGTATTTCCATGCTCTTTTCAAAAAAGAAAGCCTTAAACTCTATTAAAAAAATCAAAATGATAACGCAATTGGATCATGACAATAATGATATTAAAGATACTATCATACAACATTTTAAAACTTATTAAACAACAACCCTTCTTAGAAGCCCTCTCCAACACACACGATTCCCTCAATGATTACTAATGATGATAACCACTTGCTCAATTTCGTCTGGCGAGATTGGTAATATTCTCAATAGCATGAACACGATTCTATTGCGGCTAAAGGCACGACTTAATTCTTTCATATTGGCTTATTATTAAGTTTTGTTGATGGTTGTTTTTTTGATGGCAACCCCTTACCTAGATATTTTCTAGCACTTTCATTGTTCTCATTCCCAAAATTAATAATCCTAAATCTTGGAGGCAATTTGGACCTATCGACCTTTGCACCTTCTTTCATAAATTTTATAAATTAATTATTAATAGAATTATTCTTTTCCTAAAATTCACTAGCTTCATTAAAGGTAGAGCTATATGTCGATAACATACTTCTAGATTCATGACAGACATTCCTATCAGAGGTGGCAATATCCTTTTCAAACTGGACATCTCTAAAGCTTTTGACAACCTCTCTTGGGATTTCCTCTTTCAAATTCCCCATTTGCTTGGTTTTATTTTATCCTCGAAAATTGTATTACCAATGTTTGGTTCTTCATTATCATGAATGGTGAGTCCCTTGGTTTTTCCCTTGATGCAAGGCTTGAGACAAGATCCCCTTTCACCCTCTCTTTTTTATTTCTTGAATATCTTTTGAGGAGAATGATCTTTTCTATAATAACCATGTTTTTTACAACCCAAGGTGGTCTTCAGGTCTCTCATCTTAGTTTTGCTAATGACTTTATAATCTTTTGGAATGCCTCTACATTAAACTATTAAGAATCTTTTAAATAAATTTGGCAAAGTGGTCTTTTCTTAACGATGGCAAAAGTTGTTTCATTCCTTCCTCTAAAATCCCTAGTAATAGGATCAACCAAATCTTGAGAATTACTAATTTCCAACAACTTTCTATTAAATAGCTTGGTGCTCCACTTTTTAAAGGTCAGAAAAGATCTCATCTTTTTGATGAGTTAATCTAAAAAATCTCGAATAAAATTTTTGCATGGGAATTTCATTTACTCTAATTTGGTGGTAGGCTCACTTTGATTAAGAGCACCCTTAACTCCATGCCTTCATATCTCATTCAAACCATTGTGCCATCCAATTCTACCATTAATAGAATTGAGCGTCTCCTTAACAAATTTTTCTGGGGTTCTAACAATTCCTCTAAAAGAATGCACTTGACCTCTTGGTATAAAAGTTGTGGCACTCTTGCTGAAGGTGGTCTTGGATGTAAGTTTATCAAGGAAGCTATCACTAATTTTTCCTATAAACTTTGGTAGAATTTTAGGAGTAACAATAGTCTTTGGGCTAATTTCATGACTGCTAAATACTGCCAAGGTAAGCACCCTCTCATTTGCCCCTATAAAGTGGGAGACTCTACTGTTTGGAAAAGACTTTGTTCCATCAAATGGGATGCTGAATCATTAATTTCTTTGGGGTTTAACTCTGGCACCTCTTTCTTTTAGCAAGATAACTGGACTGGAGGTGGGTCCATTGATGATTTACTTTCTACCCATTTCTATTAAAATGAACTCTTTCGGAAGAATAATATGTGGAACAATAGTAAGCTTATTATATTCCTTCCTCTCTTTTAAACAAGCTTACTACTATTCCTATCCTAGCAATCATGATCGGATCCTTTTAAGCTTTCTCAAAATGGTGATTTCAACTTTAAAATGTTTGGATTCATATTAAAGAAGCTCTTGATTTTTCCAATGTGTTTTCAAACTTTGAATAACACTATTCCTACTTTTTTTGTTCTTACTTGGCGTATTTTGAAAAACTTCATCCCTATTGACTCCTTGATGTGGGGGAAAGGTTTTCACTTACCTTCAAAATGCCACCGTTGCTTTCACATTGAGAATGTAAATCATGTTTTTGTTAACGGAGCCATTGCTTCCAAACTTTGGATTTGGTATGATGATCTCTTTAACATTGTCAAATTCAATGGCTCCTTAACTTTATACTTCTTAAGTTTATTTTGATAACACTACAAAGGTCACATTAAAGTCATAATTGCTATCACTCTTATTTGGTTCATATGTGGATGGATGAAATGATGCAAAACATGGGATTCTTATGAACCACATGAGGATAATTGCTAGAATTAAAAAAAAATCCATGACTTGTTCAATGCCAATTTATTTAACTACAAACAATTCAAAGGTTATAAATTTGTGGCCAATAAAAGAGTTTTAACTTGCCGATCAACCCAACTATAAAGATGACAAGATTATTTATTAGGTAAAACCTCATGTTAATACTATTAAAATTAACTTGGCTCTCTCTCAAAATGCTTGCTATGGTGGCATTTTAAACCCTAATGGTAAAGTCCTATGTTCTTTTACTTACCCCTTAATACTTCCTCTTCCTTTTCTTTGAGCTAATGGCTACAAAGCTCTTGAGATTTGCCTTCAAAAGGTTGGCTCAATATTTGGATTGAGGTGGATGCCCTCTGATCTTTTGACTTCCACCAAAATGGGCAGTGTAGAATTGTACTATCTTCTCAAGCAGACTAGAGCTCTCCTTTCTCAACTCTATTTTAAAATCTCTCATGTATGGCATGAGGGTAATGCATGCACTGTTGATTACCTTGCCAATTTGATTGGATGGTATAAAATTCTTTGATCAACTTACTCTTTCCTAAACATTTTGCGTGGATTGGTGAATCTAGACAATCGGACTCCCTTATCTCAAAAATTAATCTAACCTATTGGATTGATCTACTATATTACCTGATTAACTGCATGATCATTTTCTATTTAGTGTTGTTTTTTCTTGGGAATTTGCTTATGCATCATCCTGATATCCCTTGTTGTTAGTTTAATTACCCTAGCTTTATTAGGGCTTCGCTTCTCTTGTTACTGTTAATGTGTTAATGTTCATTTGGAATTTGTTGATGCATCCTGATACCCCTTGCTGGTTATTTATTGATCTCTGTGGCATATGCTGTTGGTTTAACTATCCCAACCTTAATGGGGCCTTACTGCTTCTTCTGCTTCCACTTTTAATGGATTGGAATTATTTCCTGATTTCCATCCAGTCTGTTATTACTGATGTTGTGGGATTAGCTATTGGCCTGATATTATGTGTCTTGATGGATCTTAAAGATGGCTTTCCTTTGGACCACTTTATAATCGATGTTGTACCATTGTTTTTTACTGGCTTTTCTTATGGTTTAATTGCTGGTTGTTGGATTTTTGGGCCCTTTGTCCTGCAGGCTACTCTTGGGGTTGGTTTGCTGATTGTATTTGCTAACCTCATCTCCCCAACCTGTAAGGAGAGAAATTGCAATACCCTTGTTATTATTATTGTCTCTTTGCAGGATTGGACTTACTTAATGATTTCCTTTCAATCTATTTTTTTAGGATGGTAGTTCAGCTGCTAACCTGCTCTCCTTTACCTTGAAGGATTTCATTGATGGTTTACTTTTGAAGCTATGTTGCCCCACTGTTCTTTTTTGACTTATCTTATGGTTGGTGCAATAATTGTAGTGTTGTTTTATTTGTTGGCTGTTGGATTATCGGGTCCATTATCCAGTATTTTGCCTTGTGGTGGCTTGCTTTTGTTACTGTTGTTTTCGATTATTTCTGCATTGGATTTACTTCTGTTTGTTGCCTCTGCTATTTACAACCGGCTAAAATCACGATGTTTGAATTTACTTAATCTCTATTTTTTTTTTATTAGTTATTGTAGATCACTGATTATTTTACTAATTGGATATTAACCTATGCCCTATTTACTTTGAATGGGTGGATTTTTGGCCAGCTTGTTGGTAGTTACTATCTTGGTTGTTGCCTGAACTAGGTTAGTGCTCAACAAGGCTTAGTTTTGGGATCTTATCACTAGCAAGACTCTTTTGAGGTTTTGGTTGCATGGTGGCTTTTGCTTTTACTATTATTGTTGTTTTCAATGGTGACTAATCATCACATGTTTGAGGCCTATCTAAATTGCTATTTTTCCATCTTGGTTCACTAGACTTGGACCACTTCCTACACGGAATTTATCTTAAGCATTGTCTATTTTGAATGGTGGCTTTTTTTTCCTATCTTGGTTGTTGGTTGAATTGGATTATTGGGTTTTATGCCTAGCAATATTGTATGTCATCATGCTTAGCGGGGTGCTTTTGAGTTATTTCTTTGATTGATTTTCCCCATCTTCCCAATCTATCATTAAGCAATTTTTGGTTATTTTTTATCTCTTTGATTGGTCATACTTTATGGTTTCTTTCCAGTCTGCTTTTCTTGAGGATTTTTGGTTTAGCTACAAGCCTGCTCATCTTTACCTTGAAGGATTTCAATGTTGACTATCTTTTCAACCCCTTTTATTTCTTTTTTTCATCTCTGCTTTTCACTGGCTTATCATATGGTGGGTGCAATAATTGTATTATTGTTTCATTGTTGGCTGTTGGATTTTTGGGTCCTATGTCCAGCAAGCAGTCTTTGTGGTTGTTGATTGTTTGTTGCCTGTTACTTTTTTGAATGTTTTTGTTGATTGCAACTGGGCTGCTGCTGATCACCCGATGTTTGAGATCTACTTAACCTGTTGATGTTTTCTTCCTCTTGGTTCTGTTAGATTTTTGTAGATCACTGAGATTATGCTTTTGCCTAATTTGATTTTTATTGATTACTCGAATTGGTGGATTTATGGCCGCTTTTTTTATCTTGGTTGTAGGTGGCGGATTCTTGATTTTTACAAGCTAATTCTGGGATTATCTCTCTGATTATCTTTACTTGGAGTTGTTTGTGGTGGGGAGCAGCTTATTACATGTGCCTTATGATTCATCTAATCTGCTGCTGCATTCCCATCTCCTCTCTGATAGACTTCTGCAATTCTTGTAGTAATTTGGGCTTGGGATATCTTTGTCTTGCCTTCTTGGTTCCTAACTTCTACAGAGGTTGTTAACTGCATTGCTTTCTTTCATTGCACTTCTTTTTAGGGTATATCACAGGTATTTACTAGGTTATTTACGGTTTTATTTAATATTTGTCCCATATGTTTGGGATGGGGTTAATTCCATGCTATTTTATTTGCCTTGCTAGATTATAGCAGGTCTTTCTATTGGTCTTTTATGCTTCTTACCTCTGCCTAGCCTTTTCTATTATTTTCCTGTGGTGGGTCTTCATGCTGATCTAATTAAACCCTTGGACTTGATTAAAAATATGGTAGATGGCGACATGATGGTTCACTTTCATTTGTGTTGGGATTCTCATGACATGGTGCCTAATATGATGACATTTACTCTACATGGGATCCCACCCATTCTCTTTGCTTTCTTTTCTATTGATTATAGGGCTTTGCATTGGTTTCGGTACTAAGGCTCAAAGACTTTCAACAAATGGTTGCTATACATGTTTGTTGGCTATGATGGTATGATGATTTCACTCCTTTTGGTTTGGTAGTAGCTCTTGTGATGTAACCCTTAAGTATAGATGCTCATATTTGCATCTTAACTTGTTGTGGTGCTGAGCCTTCTCTATCACACTTCCTTATTATCTTTTTCAGTTTATGCTGCTTTCATTTTTCACTCTGTCTGTATTACCTTAACTACTCTAATTTCTTTTTTTTTCTACAATTTTGCAGGTGCAATTCTCTTGTTCTCTTGCAAGTTTGCTCCATAGTGTCATGCATTCTCTCATCCTGAAGAGCTTTGGCCCTAATCTTCCATTGGCTTATCTTGTTAATCAATTTGTATCTTTTGCTTTCCTTACTCTTTTATTTTGCTTTTGGTTGTATTTAGATAGGGGATTTTCTCTCTAGGCTAATTGTAGCTCTTTGAGTAGTAGTTATGGAGTTTATCCCCTTTAAGGACATTGTAACCCTTTTTTGTGGCAAAAAAATTCCTCCTATATGGGGTTTCCCAAAAAAAAACCCTAAAATGCTAAATCCTAAACCCAGAACCTTAAACCCTAAATCCTAAAAACCTAAAAACCTAAAAACCTAAACCTAAACTAAATAAAACCTAAAAATGAAATAAATATAAAAACTTAAACCTAGATAAAATAAAATAATAAAATAAAAAAAACATAAAAAACCAAAACCTAAACCTAAACCTAAACCTAAAATTAAAATAAAAATAAAATAAATAAATAAATAAAAACCTAAACTAAATTGAAAAAATAAAATAATCCTAAGAATAAAAGACCTAAATATAATAAAAACTAAACATAAAAGAAAAGTAAAATAAAATAAAACTAAATAAAAAAACTACCTAAAAATGAAACTAAAATAAAACCTAAAATATATAAACATAAAACCTAAACCCTAAACTAAAAAAAACCTAAACCTAAAATAAAATTAAAATAAATCCAAACCTAAACAAAAATAAACAAAACAAAAATACATAAAACCTAAACCTAAACTAAATAAAATAAATTAAATTAAAAATAAACATAAACCTAAATTGAAAATAAAACCTAAAATAAACCTAAAATAAAATTTTTAAAATCTAAACCAAAATAAAAATAAAATAAAACCTAAACCTAAACCTATAAATAAAATATAAAACCTAATCATAAAAAAAAATAAAATTATAATAAAATTCAATTAAAAAATAAACCTAGACATAAACATAAACCTTAAAGATAAATTAAAATAAAACCTAAGCTAAGTAAATAAATAAACTAAACTAAATAAAAAATAAAAATAATAAAATAAAATAAAAAACCTCATTTCAGGTTTAATAATGACGCATTATTGATCATTCTTATGTATTTCAACATTAGAATTTGGATAGAGGTTTAAATCGTATATATAAATGATTCAATCAAAAAAAATATACAATCTTTGCATGATTTTCTTTCCCTCATTCATGTATACATCCATGTGTGTCCAAGAAAAAAAAAGTATGTGGACATCTTGGGAATAGGCTTTAGTTAGGAGGTCATTTGATTACCTCACTTCCTTGGTTTAACAACATGTACATTCCTATATCTTTGTACTATATATGTATATGTGATTAGTAAATGAAAATCCCATTTTACATTAAAATTGCATGCACTCATAAATTGGCTAAGTTAATTAACTAGCCATATCATTTTGGAGCTTACTTCCTATGTTTATGTATATGAATTTACATATATTTGAATGAAAATAGGTATATAATCTAGACAACCCGAATATGAAGCTTTAGCTAGCTCAAGGAGGTCATTTGATTACCTCACCTCCCTAGTTTAACAATGCCACATGCCTATTTAATTTCATTCTTACATCCTTTTTGTATAGGAATTTGGATAAAGTTTTAAAATAATATGTTTAAATAATTTAATCAAATAAAATATAAATTCTAAACATACACATATATTCATCATTTAAGTGTGATAAAATATATTACTTGTATAGATACACTTAGGATTAAATCATATGCATGTTACATGTGATGGAAAGGAATGATTTAATATATGTCATGTGGTAGTAATTCGATTAAATTAAGATGCCTTTCATTTTGAATAGGATTATTTAAAGTGAACCTAAACTTAGGATTTATTAAATTATTTAATAAGCCATTTGTTAAAGAGAACTAAATCAAATTAATATACTTTAGAAAGTGACTTAAGGTAGGGATGAAAGAGGGCAATCTTTTACTCTCTTTATAACACTTAGTTGCTAAGTGTAATCAAATGAAACAAAAGAAAACAAATTAAAATTCTCAAATCAAATAAACTACTTCAAGTGAAATCAACCTTTCATGTTAAATTGAATCCTTCCACACTTAGAAAATACAACACTAATTCCTAACAAGATGAAACACAGAAGCCTTAATATACACATTAGAATTAAGTCACCACTTCTCTAAGTTAGGATGGTGTATGATGTGATGTGTGTTTTGTTTTATGATGTATTATTTTGGATGTTAGGGTGTATGCTTTGTAGCTGGATGATAGGCCATTATTAGCTTAATCATGTTTTCTATAGGGGATTATGCTTAAGGGATCTTAAAAATAAATGTGAATGTTCTTTTCGCAGTTTGTTTAAATCCTAAGCATAATCCAAGTTAGGACAATTGGGCTTAGTTACCCATGTATTGGGTGCTAAGTCTATATTATAAATACAATTTCTTGGGATTATATGTATATTTAGCTAACCTTTATTTTACAGGTGTACTTAGATTTACTTTTCCCACATAAATGTAAATTTTGTAATAGGAATTAGGATTAGTTCTATCGAGCATTAGGATGAGCAGTGGACAAAAGGCTTTGTCCTGGAGTGCCCTGTGATGCCTTTGAAGCAAGCACCATCCAAATCAAAGAAGGAACCAAATCAAAAATGAAGATACAAAGAAAGAAGACCCCCATAACATTTAATACAATTATAATTATTCTTTCATACTCGTGGTTGTATAAGGTAGAGCATATTTTCTCTCTTGGGTTGTCAGATGAATACCGACCTTTTATTATTTTATAATAGTTTATATAATTATTTGATGTTATGTTTACATTATGCATCAGTATGACATGCTTTTCATAGTTTCTTAAATGATTGTTGCTTTAATGTGTGGCTTATGATTAAGCTCTTAGGATAAAATAACTTTTTTACCTCACTAATCACTCATAACTAAATTTCAAACAACTCATAACCTCATTATAAAGCCTAAGACATAAATAAGATAATTCAAAGATTTAGCAACCCCTTAGCTATATGGTTGTATGTTTCACATCATGCATGCATATTCTTTTCTCTCTTGAACATGAAGGATCTCCATCCTTGCACCATAAAGGAATGCTTGACCTATAAGGGCATCCATTGTGTGGAGAACACCATCTTATAGATTTGACCCTATTTCATCATGCATTTATGCATAAGAAATCATAAAGCCTCTCTCAAAATGATGTGTTTAAAATGAAATAAAATTTAAAAGATTTTGCATCTATAGATTAAGTCATATGCTCATACCACTCATGCACTAGTCTCATTGGGGTGTATTTAGGACTTTATTCTCTTTCTAATTAAATAACTACCATGGCTATCTTGCAATTCATAAAACTAGACAACTTAGTTTTAAAATCATAGGAGGAGTTAGCTGGCGGCCACTCCTAGCGATTATAAGTCCAGAAGTCAGACAATTTATTCTCACTTGTAGAAGTAAACCCTAGTGTCTATCAGCTTAGATTTAGGTCATGCTTTAGCTCATACTAAAGCTCCCTTGATTTAGGATCTGAGATAGCTATTTCCTTTAGGCTACAAGCATAAATCCTTACCTCTTAAGCATTCCCACAACCTTGTGTTGGTGGATTATAAGCTCTAGTAATCTGATAAAATTTTAACTCAAAACATATAAATCTCCTCAACCTCAAAATTATAAAGCCCAACTATAGGATAGATTGGAATGCTCACTAAGCTTCCTAGTATCATGAGCATTTCTTACATATTTCATTTGGATTCCAAAAATAAGTCTTCTCCTTGAACTTTCTCAATTGATTTTCCAAATATAACTAATCCTTTGATAGTCTAACCTTGAAATGTTTGGAGATGATAATTGTCTACTTTAATTGAGAGTATTCTTAGGAAATTTCATTTGCTAAGATGTAATTAACTATGGAGGCTTGCCTATAGAACTTGGTTTAATATAAACTTTACTTTATTCATCCATGTAAAGTAGGGAAAAAATTGCTAAATGCGTTTGAAGACCCATCATGCTTTAGGAGTCCTTATTATGTGATTTGGTCCATTGTAGGTGATGTCTCTATCGATGGTACATCATACCTTAATGTAATACGATCACCTTAAAAAGTACCCCCCCTATACATCCAAAAATAAATAACATAAGGCCCTCTCATCTTGTTCATTGAATCCTCCCAATATCATCCTTTCTTTTTAGAGTTTGGAGATATCAATCCTCAAGTAGGCTAAGGTTCTTAGACTCATAATGTTGGTTCACACAGGTGACCAAAACTTTAGATAACTATATCAAACATCCTATAATGTAAAGATCTGATTATGCTGGGTCACCCATAAGGTAAGTTTTCATCCTGAATTTAACTCTAAGATATCCTTTTGTGGCATGCCTTTCTAGTGTGGTAAGTATATCTAGATCAAGTAAGCCTTGATTAGAGATTCCCTCATCTCTTTAAATAAGACAAGGGCATCATATATGCTTAACTTGGAAACTTTGTAAGGTGAGCTAGGACATTGTAATCATCTTTGGCTTGGTCCTCCACAAGCATATCCATGGGTGGAGCATCCTATGGAGGGATGCTCACTAGAACCAATGACGCACTTATCTCGAGGTGCTACCTTGGAGGTAGAACTTTATGTAAGTTGACTTCAATGACTTCTTAGAATGATGAGCTTGTGGAAAGTTCTACCTTCTAATCACATACCTATAACTTCTCTTATGGGAACCTGAGTCGGTTGGCTCCAAGTCAATCTCAAGAGGTGAACTGATTGATTAGAAGGATAGTTTGATTCATCGAAGGAAAGGATAAGAAATAGAATGACGAGAAAGGTAAACTACCCAACTTACTTGTAGTTGTGCTCAAGCTAGTCCTTAAAAAGTACAATACTATAAGACATGGCCTAACATGCGGTAGGCAATAGCTAGGATCATCGCTCTTGCCCACTTCCTCTATCCTCTTAAGCTCTGGCAACTGAAAGTCAACTTTTGTTAAGAAATTCTTAAATATTTTCCTAACTACCTCCCTCTTGAATGAATATGGCTTATTCAATCTATCGGTAGAGTAGGTGGAAAGTAACTACCTAGCGATAGATATGAATACCATTGTTGGGTAGGCTGCTGAGGTGGTGGAAATGGTCATTGTGGTAGCTGCAGTGGCTGATATGATGGCCGAGGTGGTAGAAGAGGAGGTTGCAAAGGATGTTGAGCTCAGTCTCTCATCTAAACTTCACTTCCATCCCTCATCCCTTGACCTGGCTTGGCTTCTCAAACACCTTATGCGCGTGTGGGCCTAGATGATTGTGGAAGGAAACTATTTGGCTTCGTCTTGTAGGCTAGCGGGCTTGTTGATTAATTTCTCGAATATTTTGATGGTAAAGCCCATAAGCATCAAGGCGATCGGGCCATGGACATTCTTGAGAAGAATCTCAATGGCATGCGATTCGGACAGTTGTAGTTTGCATTTCATGCTCAAGTTGCATCTCCTGAGAATGTAATCAACAAGTGATTCATTGAGTTTTTGTTCCTCTGTAATGAAGTCTCCTATAATCACCCTCTACTGAGCTCCACCAAACCTCTTGATGAAGAGGTGCTCCAACTCAACAAAGTCTTCACTGAACCATTGGACAGTTCGATGTACTAATCAAATCCAATACCTGATAGACTGCTGACGAAAAGGAGAAAGAGGAGTGCATTGTTGCCATCTGCGTTGCAACAACCAGCTCTAAAGTGTGCAATGTGTTATCATGGGTTCTCACTACCATCAAAGATCTTGAAGGATGGTGGCACAAAACCCTAAATAAAATAAAAACTAAATTAAAACCTAAACCTAAAAATAAAATAAAAATAAAACTAAAATAAAACCTCAAAATAAATAAATAAATATAAAAACTAAAATAAACAAAATAAAATAAACCCTCAAAAACTAAAACTAAAACCCAACCACATCACTGAGCACTGACCCTGACCACAGGCCTAAAATGACCACTGCCTAGGCCACAAACCATGAATAGGCTGACTAAACTGGTAAAATCTAATGAACACAGCTGAGCTAGGCCTGAGCCCTACCTGGGCCTGATCCTAAAACCAGGCTGGCAGACAAATCAAGGCTGACTAACTTGGCCCTAGATCCTGACCTGGCTGAGATGAGCCTGAGCCCACAAACTGACACTGAGCCCTGAAACCCAGGCCACAAATCACTGAAATGCTAGTCCTACCTAACCACAAACCCTTATAGAAAAAAATAAAAGAAAATAATAAATAGATAGATAAAATAAATTAAATCATTACCTAAACACAGACAAAAAAATAAAATAAAATAAAAAATAAACTAAACTAAAAAAAAAACTAAACTAAATAAATAAAATAAAATAAACCTATAAATAAAAAACCTAAATAAAATAAAAAACTAAATGTAAATTAAAAATAAAATAAACATAAAATAAAATAAAATAAAAAAACTAAATAAAAACCTAAATGTAAAAAAAATAAAATTAAAAAACAAAATAAAATAAATAAATAAAACATAAACATTAAACTAAAATTTTAAACTAAATTAAACAAAATAAAATAAATCTAAACCTAAACTAAAATATAAACTAAAATAAATAAAATCTAAACTAAATAAAAACTTAATAAAATAAAATAAATTAAAATAAACCTAATCCTAAATAAATAAATAAAACCTAAAAATAAAACCTAAAATAAAACTAAAATCGAAACTAAAAATAAAATACAAACCTAAATAAAAAAAATAAATAAAACTAAACCTAAAAATAAAATAAAAATAACTAAACTAAAAAAAAAAATGTAAACTACTAAACCTAAAACTAAACTAAAATAAAAAAAACCTAAACTAAAATAAATAATCCTAAAATAAATAAACTAAAATAAATAAAATAAAAATTAAATTTAAAATAAAATAAAAAATAAACTAAAAAACTAAAATAAATTAAAATAAACTAAATAAATTAAATTTGGTTTACTTAATTTTTTTAAAAAAACTAAAACTAGAAATCGTGAAACTGAGCCCTAAAATCCTAAAAAACCCTAAACCAGAAAACCCAAAGGCCTTAAACCTAACCACAAAATCCAAACCTGAGCACAAAATAAAATACTGACAACCTTAAATCTTTACCTACAAAAAATAAAATAAAATAAAACTCAACTAAAAATGAACCTAAACCTAAACCCAAAAAAATAAATTAAAAATAAAAAAACCTACTAAAATAAATAAACATAATTAAACTTTAAAAATAAAAAATAAACTTAAGAAAATAAAATAAAATAAACTAAAATAAATAAATAATCTAAATAAACTAAATCTAATAGGTTTGCTTAATTTAAAAAAACCACTAAAACCATAATACAAACTGCCGGTTACTTGAATTAAAAAAACCCTAAAACCCTGAGCCACAAACCCTAAATCACACTAAATCCAAAATACAAACCTAAACCTGTAAGGCCCACAAGACACAACCTGGCTGGGCAGGACTGACTGGGCCACAGCCACACACCATGCCCACTAGACCCTAAGACCTGAATAGGCCGCAGGCCATGAGCCATAGGCCAAAGGCAGAGCAAGATAAAATAAAATGGGCTTAAGATAAGGCTGAGGCAGAGAATAAATAGATGAAACTACTAAGATGGATAAATACTAACTAATTAATTCAAAACAACCTAATAAAGACTAAAGAGAATAATAAGATAAAAAATAAATGGAAATGAGCCACCTCTGGTTTTCACAATAAAGACCCACTGATGCCCAGCCTGATCTAGGCCTATGACCCAAGACCCTGACCATGAGCACTAGCCACCAGGCCCTAAGAGCCTGAGCCAGATCCTAGCATGAGCCCTGATCCTGGGCCCCCTGAGCCACAAAAGGCTAGGCTAGACTACCAGGCCACAGGCCCTGGGCCATGAGCCCTATAGGCCTGAACCTGAGCCCTACACAAACCTGACCTGAGCCTACTGAAACAAAATAAGCCCTGGCCTAGCCCTAAACCCTAAACCTAAAACTAGCTAAAATCTAAATGCTTAAAATAAAATAAATGAGACTCACTAAAGAAAGAAACAAGACTAACAAAAAAATGACCTAAGATAAAAACTTAAAATAAATGACTAAGATTAATAAACTAGATAAATAAAGATAAAATAAAGCTCAAAATTTAATAAAAGATAAATAAAATAAATAAAAAAAAATCTAGATCTAGCCTGCTCGTTTGCTTGATTTAAAACCATGACCCTAAACTACTTGACCTGAGCTCTAGGCTAACGGGTTTGGTTTAAAAAAAAAAAAAGCCAGAGCCCTAGGTCTGATCCAGGCCTTAGCCTACCCTAAAAACCTAAAAAACCTATAAACTAGGCTGGGAAGTACAAAACAAAACCCTAGGCACAAACCTAAGCGATGTTAAAACACCAAAGGCCTAATCCTGAGGCCCTAGGCCAGGCCAGCTACACCAAACCACTAAAGCCTGAGCCAAACCCTGAGCCACAAATAAAAACCTAATGCTGTACCAAAGACCCTAATCCTAAAGGCAATTAAACCTTAACCAGGCCATAAACTCTGGCGGAAAACCTAAAGGCCTAAGAACTAAAACCTAAATAAGATAAAAAATAAAGGCTTAAAAATAAACCTAAAAAAAAGGTAAAATAAAACATAAACTAAAATAAATAAAGACTAAAATAAATTAAACTAAATAAATTAAAAAAAAAATAAAATAAAAAAATAAAAAGATAAAATAAAATAAACTTGGTGGTAAATGACTTAAACCTCTTGGTTTGTGGTTTTCTTAAAACCCAGATCCTAAATCCTGACCACTGAGCCCTAGGCCACTAAACCAGCCAAAGTGACCCTGACCACAAGCCTGATCTAATACTAAGCTCTGGCCCTCCTGGAGCCCTAAACCCTCAAATCTTAGTCAAAATCCTGAGCCACAACACTAAAGCCCCTCAGGCTCTAAACCTAAACTCCTAAACCCTACCCTAAAGCTATAAACCAACCCTACCCTAAAACCCTAAATCATAAAATCATGAAGCCATGAGCCCCAAACGCCAAACCCTAAACCACACCTTAATCCCTAAACCCCAAAACCAAAACCTAAACTAAATAAAAGCCAAAAAATCAAATAAATAAAAACTAAACCTTAAATAAAATAAAAGAATAAAACTAAAACCTAAACTAAAACTTAATCCTAGCATAACCCTAAACCTAAAAATAAAATGAAAAAATAAAATAAAACTAAACTAAAATAAAATAAATAAAACCTAAACTAAAAAATAAATAAATTTAAAATAAAAACAATAAAATTAAATTAAATGAAAATAAAAATTAAGTAAAATATAATAAAATTAAATAAAAAATAAACCTAAAATATAAACCTAAAATGAATAAAAATAAATAAACCTAAAAAAACCTAAAAAGAATAAAATAAAATAGCCCTAAACCTAAACTAAAATAAACTAAACTAAAATAATTAAAACTACTAAACCTAAACTAAATAAAACCTAAAAAATAAAATCTAAAATAAATCTAAAATAAAATCCAATTCTAACCTCAAAAAATTAAATAAAACATAAATCTAAAATAAAAATAAACCTAAACCTAAAAATAAAGTAAAATAAAACTAAACTAAAAGTAAACTAAACCTAAACCTAAACCTAAAAATAAACAAAATAAAATGTCTAAACTAAAATAATAAACCTAAATAAATAAACTAAAGTAAATAGAGACTAAAATAAACCTAAATAAAAATAAAATAAAATAAACTAAAATAGATTATAATAAACTAAAACATAAACTCTTGGGTTTGCTTAATTTAATAAATAAATAAATAAAACCCTAACCCTAAAACCTAAAACTAACCCTAAAGCTGGAAACCCTAAGACCCTAAAGCTAAACCAACCTTGACCATAAAACCTAAACCTACACTAAACCCTAAACCCTAAACCACAAAGATCCTAAACCTAAACTAAATAAAACTAAAATAAAATAAATAAAAAGTTAACCTAAATAAAATAAAATATAATAAAATAAAACTTTAACTAAACCTAAACCTAAAATAAAATAAAAGAAAAACAAAGTAAAAAATTAAAATAAATAAAACCTAAACTAAACTGAAAAATAAATAAACATAAAAAAAACCTAAAAAAAATCAAACTAGCGTAGATAAAATAAAATAAAACTAAAATGAAATCTAAAATAAAACTTAAAATAAATAAAAAAAAAAAAAAATAAAAAACCTATAGCTAAACTGAAAAGTCTAAACCTAAACTAAATAAAATAAACCTAAACCTAAACTGAACTAAAATAAATAAAACCTAAACTAGGCACAGAATAAACTAAATTGAAACCCTAAACTAAATATAATAAAATAAATTAAAATAAACCTAAACTAACTAAAAATAAAACCTAAAATAAAATAAAATAAAAACCTAAAACCTAAACCTAAAAAAATAAAATAATAAACGAAAATTTAAATGACCAAAACCCTAAACCTAAATTAAATAATAAAACCTAAACCTAAAAATAAAATAAAATAAAACTAAACTAAAAAAATAACATAAACCTAAACCTAAAACCTAAAATAAATTAAAATAAAAACCTAAATAAAATAAATAAACTAAATTAAATAAGAATAAAAATAAACACGATAAAATATAAAATAAACTAAATAAACTAAATAAACCTAAACTGTCGATTACTTAATTTTAAATAAAAGAAACCCAAAACCTAAACTTAAACACTAAATCCTAAACCCTAAACCCTAAACCCTAAACTTAGAACTCTAAACTACAACCACAGACCACAAAAGCTAAACCTAACCCAACCCCAAACCTTAAATCCTAAAACCCTAAACATTAAACCCTAAACAAACCCAAACCCTAACCTTAAAACCTAAACCTTGAACCTAAACCTAAAACCCTAAACCCTAAACCCTAAAACCACAAACTATCCCCAAACCACAGCATGGGTGTTAAAAATTGACCCAACACGATAACTCTACACGAACCTGACTCAAAAAATCTAGGTTCGGGTTGATGCAAATAATTTTCAGGTTGAGTTCGGGTTGAAGAAATTGACCCATTTGATTTTTCAGTTCAGGTTGACCCACCAACTCAAAATTGACTCAATTTTGACCCGCCAACTCAAATTTGACTCAAAATTAAAATGATTTTTACACACGAACCCAATTTTGACTCTATTTTGACTTTATATATATATATATATATATATATATATAAATAGATCATTCGGGTCATGTCATGTCAATCTGATTGAAGTTAGGTGGTTGAAGTTTTTTGACCGTTTTAAATAAATTGAGTTAAATTGATCATATTCAAGTGCAGTCAAATTTGGGTACCACTACTAAGCCCTAAACCCAAAACCCAAACCTAATAAAATAAAAATAAATTAATAATAATAATAAATAATAAACTAATAACTAATAATAATACCTAATTAAAATAAATAAAATTAACTAAATAAATAATTATAAAACTAATAATAGTCCTAAAAACTAAAATTAATAAAAATAACTAAAACTAATAATAATAACTAAAACTTAATAAACTAACTAAAACCATTAAACCCTAATAAATAAACTAAACTAACTAATAAAATAATAATAATAATAAACTAATAAAACTAATTAAAATTAATAATAATAATAATAATAATAATAATAATAGTAATAATAATAATAATAATAAACTAATAAATATTAAAACTAAACCCTAAACTAATAAAACCAAATAAAACCCAAAAAATAACTAAACTAAAAAAAAATTAAACAAACAGACTTAAAACCCCAAACTAATAAACTAAACTTAAATTGAACCCAAAACTTAATAAAACTAACTAAACTAAGAATAATAAATAATAAAATAAAACTAATAAAACCCAAAACTAAAATAAACCCTAAACTAATAATAATTAAAGTTAACTAAAGATTAATAAACTAGCTGACTAAATTAAACCAAAACTAAAACACAACTAAAATTCTAAACCATAATAACTCGATAAGCCCAAATACACCAAACCTAAACCAAATATAGAAACAAAAAATAACTAGATAATAATTTAACTAAAACTAAACTAATACTTAGGCCTTAAAAAGGCTAACAAATAAACATAATGGAGACTAAAACATAATAATAATAATTAAACTGACTACTAACTAATTGACTAAACCATAAATCCTTTGGTTAAAACAAACCCTTGAGACCTAAACACTAAATCCTAAACCCACACTGAGCCCTGAGCCACACCCACCTAAAACCCCAAACCCAGGCCCTAAACCCTAAACCCTAAACCTAAAACCTAAATACTTAAACCTACTAAGTAAAAAAAATAAAATAAATAAATAAAACTAAACCTAAATTAAATAAAATAATAAAATAAAATAACATACTAAAACAAAATGATTTTATGGATGAAAAAGATAAAATAAAAAACTAAACTTAAAAAAAATAAAATAAACAAAATAAAATAAAATAAAACTAAATAAAACTTTAAAAATAAACTTAAAAAATATAAAAATAAAACCTAAACCTAAACTAAAAAAAATTTACTAAAATAAATAAATAAAATTAATTAAATCTAAACCTAAATTAAAATAAACCAAACTAAAAATAAATGACTAAACCTAAAATAAACTAAACTAAACATAAACTAAATAAATGAAAAAAATTAAGGTAAAAAGCTAAATAAAAATAAAACCTAAAAAATAAAACTAAAATAAAACCAAAACCTAAACCTAAAAATAAAATAAAACCCTAAACTAAACCTAAAATAAAAATAAAATAAACTGAAAAATAAAATAAAATAAAACTCACTATAAAATAAATAAACCAAAAATAAATAAAAAAAACATAAACTAAAATAAATAAACTAAACTAAAAATAAAATAATAAACTAAATAAAATAATAAATAAAGTAAAATAATAAATAAAAAGGTAAACTAAATATACTAAAATCTAGCTATCGGTTTACTTAATTTAAAAAATCTTTATACTAAATCCTAAACCTAAACCCTAAATCCTAAAACCCTAAACTACTGACCCTAAACCTAACCCACTAAAACTAAATCTTGTATAAAGGTTGTTTAAAAACTCAACCCTGACCCTAAAATGGGCCTGGCTACTGAGCTGAGCCTGGGTTGCTAGGTTTTAAAAAAACTTTTGAGCCATGACCCCAGTGCTGCACTATCCTAGCCCACCTGGCCCAGGCCCTTGGGCCCTGGGCCCTGGGCCCTGAGCCCTACCTGGGCATAAGGCCACTGAGCCCTGGGCCCCATAAACAAACCTAAATAATGGACCCTGGGCCACATAAACTGAGCCTGGTTAAAAACACAAAATAAGATAAATAAAACCTACATAAATAAAGATAAAGAATGAAGACTTTTAATATAAATTAAATAGACTACTAAATAATTAAAAGCCCCAAAACCTGAATAGATCATGGGCACTATCCTGGAGTGGGTAGATTCCCCCCAGGCTTGGGCACAGGCCCTAAACCCACAAACCTACCTATCCACCAAGGCCACAGAGCCCCAAAGGCAAAGCCAGGCCACCAGGCCTGGGCCAAAGCATGAGCCACAGGCTAACCCTGAGCCTGGGTTCTAGATCCTGGGCCACTGGGGCCCTAGGCCACAGGCCTGGGCCCTAAACCCACAGGCCCTAAGCCCTAAACAAGCACAAACCTGGGCCTAAAATAAAATAAATGGGTGAAAACTAAACCTAAATTAAATAAAATAAAATAAAATCTAAACTAAAACTAAACCTAAACCTAAACCTAAAATAAAATAAACAAAATAAAACTAAACTAAAATAAATTAATAAAATAAAATAGAAAATAAAATAATCCTAAAATAAACTTAAATAAAATAAACCCAAATAAAAAATAAAATAAAATAAACCTAAAATAAAATAGAATAAAAACTAAATAAAAACATAAACTAAATAATAAACTTAAAAAATAAAACTTATAAATAAATAAAAAAATAAAAAACTTAAACCCTAAGCTAAAAAAAACCTAAACCTAAAATAAATAAAATAAAATAAACCAAAACTTAAATAAATAAAACCTAAACCTAAACCTAAAATAAGGATCTTTAACCCTAAACTAAATAAAATAAAATAAACTAAAATAAACCTAAACCTAAACTAAAAATAAAACTTAAAAATAAACTTAAAATAAAACCTAAACCTAAACCTAAAAAAAAAACCTGCTAAACCTAAAAATAAAAATGCAAACCTAAAAATAAAATAAAATAAAACTAAAAAATAAACATAAACCTATGCCTAAACCTAAAATAAACTATAATAAAACCTAAACTAAAATAAATAAACAAACAAATAAATTAAAATGAACCTAAATAAAAATCTAAATAAATAAAGATAAACTAAAATCTGAACTGCCATTTTGCTTAATTAGATAAACCCTGACTCTGTGCTGAGCCACATCTTAAGGCCCTGGGCTCTACCTTACCACAAATATCCAAATCCTTACAACCCACCTCACTGACCCTTGGGCCGGAACTGGGCCAGGTGACTGGGCTCTAAACTGACCTAAATCATGGGCCCAAAGGCATGAGGCACAACTCTAAACTTGAAAGGCCCTAAATGGCTCAGGCCCTAAAAGGTTAAATCCTGGGCCCTGACTCTGGACCACTAGCACAACCACTGCCCTGGGCACAGTCCTGATCCTGCAGGCCCTGGAGTCTGGGCCCAGGCCACTGGGCCTAAGGCCCTAAGATACCTGGGCTCTAAATGGACTCTGTGCCATGCTAAATAGCTGGGCCTGACTGGGGCCAAAATTTAAACCCTAAAGCCTGAACCCACACAAACCCTGGCCTCGCTGAGCCCTGAGCCCCTAACACAGAGCCCTAAACTTTAAACTTAAATAATAAACCCTAAAGGCTCTAAACCCTAAGGCCACAAAACCTAATCTTAAACTAAATAAAACCTAAAAATCAAATAAATAAAAGAAAAAAAATAAAATAAAATAAATATCTATACTAAAACATAAACCTAAACCTAAAAATTAAATAAAATAAGAAAAATGAAAAAACTAAAATAAAATAAATAAATACCTAATCTAAACTAAAATAAAATAAACTTAAGAATTAAAACCATAATAAATAAAATAAAGTAAATTAAATAAAATAAACTTAGATAAAAGAAATAAAATTAAATATTAAACCTAAAAAAAAACTTAAAATATAAAATAAATAAAACCCTAAAACTAAACTAAATAAAATAAATAAACCTAAACTAAAGTTTACTAAACATAAACTTAAAATAAAATAAAATACAAACCAAATCCTAAACCCTAAACCTTACCCATCCTAAACCTACCTGCTCTACACTAAACCCTAAACACTAAATACTAACCCTAAAACTTAAACTCAAAAAGCATAAACCCTAAAACCATAAACCCTAAATCCCTAAACTTTAAATCATAATCCTAAACCATAAACCTTAAATCCTTAAACCCTAAATCCTAATCCTAAACCATAAACCCTAAACCCCAAACCATAAACCTAAACCTAAAGTAACTAAATAAATTAAAAAATAAACCTAAACCATAAAACATAATAAACCTAAACCTAAACCTAATTCCTAAGAATGAGTCAAACCTTGATGGTAGGAACATCACCATCAACCAGGCTCAATGTTGATCTGGCGGTGGAGGCGACGGCAGAGGCGATAGTTATTGCAGTGGCGGTGGGGGATCTAGAGGTGCTGGTGGATATGGAGGTGGTGGTTGGAGAACTGGTGGTTATGAATGTGGGAGGAGCGAAGGAGGTTACAACGATGGTGATGGCAAAGGGAGAGATCTAGGATATGATGGTGGATCCCGCTACTCGAGAGGCTAGGGTGGTTCTAATGGGAACTAGACAAACTGAAGAATGACTGATCCGATCTGCTGCCTATGAAACTTTGTCTTTACAGTTGAGATGGTTCTAGTTATCTAGGGTTTTTGATTTGCTCTATGCATGCTAATTTTATATCTATGTCATCACTTGTGTCTTAAAAACTTAGGGTGTTACTTGGTAGAAGAAATGAAAATGAAGAAATCTTGAATCTGGATTTGTTCTCTCTTAAAAAAAAAAACCAAAAACCCTAGACACTAAACTAAAACCTAAACCCTAAACTAAAAAAAAACCTAAACCTAAAATAAAAATAAAATAAACTTAAACCTACACTAAAATAAATAAAACCTAAACCTAAACCTAAACCAAAACTAGATAAAATAAAATATACTAAAAATAAACCTAAACCAAAACTAAAAAAATAAAACCTAAAAAAACTTAAAATAAAAACCTTAAACCTAAACCTAAAAAAACAAAATAAAAACATAAACCTAAACCTAAAAATAAAAAATAAAACCTAAACCTAAAAAATAAAATTAAAATAAATGAACTAAAAAATAAACATAAACCTAAACATAAAATAAATTAAAATATAAAATCTAAACTAAATTAAATAAACATAAAATAAATAAACTAAACTAAATAAAAACAAAAAATAAACCTAAATAAAAATAATAAAACAAAATAAATTAAATTAAATAAAAAATAAGCTAAATAAACCTAAACCTGGGTTTAATTTTTTTAAAAATAAACCTTTAAAGGCCTAAACCCTAATTAACCCTACCCTGACCTGGGTTTACCCTGGGCTGACTCAAAAAAAAAACTTATGCCACCTAAACCCTGGGCCTTAAATAAAGATAAAAAAGGCTCTGACTGGCCACCTCTACCCTATCTTCCCACCATTACCATAAATCCCAAACCTTGGGCCCTGGGCCCTACAGGCCCTAGCACAACCCTAATGACCCCAAACTGGGCCCTAAACCTAAACTAAACCAAAGCTACATAAACTAAATAAAACCTAAAGATAAGATATAAAAAAAACCTGGACTAAATAAAATAAAATAAAAACCTAAACTAAAACCTAAACCTGACATAAACATAGCTAAAAAATAAAAGATAAAATAAAACTAAACCAAAATAAATAAATAAAACCTCTTAAACTAATAAATAAATAAAACTAAAAATGAAATCCTAAATAAAATAAAACCCAAACATAAACAAAAAAATAAATCTATAATAAAATAAAAAACAAAACTAAATAAAAAATTAAACCTAAAAATAAAACCTAAAAAGAAATAAAAAAAATAAAACCTATACCCTAAAATAAAAAAAAAACTTAAGCCTAAAATAAAAAAAATCAAATAAACTTTAACCTAAACTAAAATGAATAAAACCTAAACCTAAAATAAACTAAACCTAAAACCTAAACTAAATAAAATAAAATAAATTAAAAATAAACATAATCCTAAATTAAAAAATAAAACCTAAAAATAAACCTAATATTTAAACCTAGATAAAATACCTAAACCTAAAATAAAAATAAAACCTAAAGTGAAAAATAAAATATAACTAAATAAAACTAAATAAAATTAAAAAAGATAAAATAAAATAAAATAAATAATAAATAAACTAAATGACTACTGCATGTGCTTGATCTAAAATAAACCCTAAACTGACCATACCTCAGGCGGAATCATGGCCCCTCAAACTTTAAACCATGGGCCCTACTGGTAGGCCACTGGGCCCTAGGCCCCAGGCCACTGACCATGGGCCCAGACACAAACGCCTAGGACCCCACCCACTGGGCTCACCTGTGCCACTGACACCCCAGGCTGGGCACGGGCCTGGGCTGGGCCACTGAGCCCTGACTAGGCTGACCCTGAGCCCTGAGTGACCCTAGGCCCTAGCTGACCTGACACTACACTAGTGGGTGAGCCAGACCTTTGACCTGACCTGAGCCTGGGCCAGCCCACCCTGGGCCTGATTCTGGGCATTACCTGACCACACAACCTAAAGGCCCTGAGCTAAACTAATAAACCAACAGATAAAATGGAAGACCTGAAGATAAAGATAAATAATAAAAATATGGGCTGAGCTAGTGTAAAGATAAAATAAATAAATAAAGATGGTAAATAAAAAAGATCCTAAATAACTAAAGATAAAGTAAACCTAAGAATGGGGAACCTAAATAAAGATAAACATTAAACATAAATAAAATAAAATTAACCTAAAATAAAATAAAATAAAAACTAACCTAAACCTAAACCTAAAAATAAACTTAAAATAAAAGATATAACCTAAACCTAATCTAAAACTTAAACCTAAAATGGAAAATAAAACCTACCTGCTAAATAAAGAAAACCTAATCTTAAGCCAAAATAAACAAACCTAAACCTAAACCTAAAAACTAAACATGACCATAAACTAAACTAAAATAAATTAAAAAAATAACCTAAACTAAAAAATAAACCTAAAATAAAACTAAAAAACCTAAAACCTAAAATGTAAAACTAAAATAAACCAAACCTAAACCAAAACCAAAATAAAATCTAAATAAAATAAAATAAAAATAAAACTCATGAAAATAAACTGACCTAAAAAACCTAAAAATAAAGATAAAACCTAAACTAAATAAACCTAAAATAAATAAACTAAAATGAAATACAAGTAAATAATCCTAAATAAAATAAAATAAAGTAAACTAAAATAAATAAAAATAAACTAAATATACAAATAAACCTAAACCCTGGGTTTGCTTAATTTAAAAACCCTTAAACCCACTATCCAGTACACTGAGCTCAAAGCCTAAACCCTACCTACCCCTAAACCACACCACTCTGACCTGACCCTAAACCATAAAAAACCCTAAATCTTAAACCCTAAAAAACCATAAACCCTAAACCCTAATGCTAAGCCCTAAACACTAAAAGCATAAACCATAAAACCCTAAGCCCACCTAAACCACTAAACCCCCATAAACCCTAACACCCAAACAAACCCTAAACCTAAACATAAAGTAACTAAATAAATTAAAAAATAAACCTAAACCCTAAAAGCTAATAAACCTAAATGTAAACCTAAATCCTAAGAATGGGCAGAACCTTAACAACAGGAACATCACCATCAACCAGGCTCAGTTTAGTTCTAGCATTGGAGGCATAAACAGAGGCAGCAGTTATCATAGTGGTGGTGGGGGATTTAGAGGTGCTAGTGGGTATGGAGGTCATGGGGCGATGGCGATTGCTCAGTGGTGGTGGGATTTGGAGAATCTTGGATATGGAGGTGGTCGAGAAGCGTGGTGGTTATCAAGTTGGGAGAAGCGATGGAGGTTACAGTCGTGGTGGTAGCGGAGGGAGAGATTGGGGATATGATGGTGGATCCTGCTACTCAAGAGGCCATGGTGGTTCTGATGGGAACTGGTGAAACTGAAGAATGGTCGATCCGATTAACTAGTTATGGAATTGTGTCTTTACAATAGAGATGGTTCTAGTTTTCTAGGGTTTTTGATTTGCTTTATGTGTGCTCATTTTTTATCTATGTTGTCACTTGTGTCTTAGAAAACTTGGTGTGTTACTTGGTTGATGAAATCGAAAAGAAGAAGTGTTGAATGTGAATTTGTTCTCTGTTAAAAAATATAGAAACTCCTAAAACCTAAATTAAAACCTGAACCCTAATTCTAAAACCTTAACCCTAAACCCAAAGGATTAAACCCTAAAAACACTAAACCCTAAACCATAAACCCTAAGCCCTAAAACCCTAAATCCTAAACCCTAAACCTTAAACCCCATACCCTAAACCTACAACCCTAGACTAACCTTAAACCCTAAACCCTAAAAAGCTAAAAGCCTAAATCTAAACTAAATAAAACCTTAAAAAAATAAATAAACCTAAACCAAAATAAAGAAAAATAAAAAAGATAAATGAAAACCTAAACCTAAAAAATAAAATAAAATAAAAAGTAAAAACTAGACTAAAACAAAATAAATAAAAAGCTAAACTAAACTAAAAAAATAAAAATCCTAAATAAAATAAAAACTAAACCTAAAATACACATACAATAAACCTAAAATAAAATAAAATAAAAACTAAATAAAAACCTAAACCTAAAAAATAAAACAAAATATTGAACCTAAAAAAATATAAAAAATAAAAGCTAAATGCTAAACTAAAAAAAAACTAAACCTAAAATAAAAATAAAATAAACCTAAACCTAAAAAAAGAAAGCTATATTAAAATAAATAATAAACCTAAACCTAAAATAAACTAAACCTAAACCTAAATTAAATAATATAAAATAAACTAAAAATAAACTTAAACCTAAACAAAAACCTAAAACCTAAAATTAAACCTAAAACCTAAACCTAAACCTAAAAATAAAAAATAAAACCTAACCCTAAACAAAGAAATAAAATAAAACTAAACTAAAAAATAAACCTAAACCGGACCTAAACTTATAAAGACAAGTAGAAAAGCCTAAAGTGATAAAACTTAAAATAATAAAATAAACTAAATGAAAAAATAAACCTAAATAAATTAAAATAAAATAAACTAGATAAATAAAATATGCAATAAACTAAATAAACATAAACCTACTTGGTTTGCATGATTAAAGGTTTTTAAATTCAATTAAAAAAAAACTAACCCTGCACTACCCCTGGCCACTAATCTGGGCCATGAGCCCTGAGCCCTGATCCTGAGCCCTAGGCCCTAGACCTGGCCTGGGCCACTGACCCTAGGCCAGGCCTGGCCCAAAACTGATCCACTACCATGGGCTCTGACCCAACTTAAAGGCCCCTATTAGATGATAAATAAATGGATGCCGGGACTTACCTGATAAAGATAATAGATAAAATAAAGATCAAGGCCTCTAAAAAAACTAGGCCAGGCCTAGCTAAACTGGGCCTGGGCCCACAGATCCTGGAGTGTGCAAACCCAAGGCCCTAAAGATGACCTGGCCACTGGGCCCTGGGCCTGGGCCCTGGGCCTGGGCCACTGGGCCCTGGGCCCTGGGCCCAGGCTAAAGTGCTGGGCCCTGAGGCCCTGGGCCACACTGACCTGGGCCACGCGCAGATGACCCAGGCTCTGGCTGACCACATGCTCAGGCCTTTTTGAGGCCCTGGGCCACAGGCCCTGACCTTGGCCCTCTTGGGCCTGAATCTTGGGCCCTGGGCCCTGGTGACCTGGGCCCTGGGCCACCTAAATACTAGGCAAGATCCTGGGCCCTGGGCCCTGGGCTAAACCTGACTGATCCTGGGCAGATCCTGGGCCATTCCTGGGCCCTACACTGGGCCCTGGGCCATGACCTGGGCTACTAAAAACGTTAAGAATAAATAAAATAAAAAACTGAATAAGATAAAAATAATAAAATAAATAAACTAAACCTTAATGACCTAAAAAGAAAAAATAAAAAATAAAAACTAAATTAAAATAAATTAAAACCTAAACTAAACTTAAAAATAAAATAAACCTAAGAATAAAAAATCTAAATAAAATAAACATAAAACTTAATATAAAATAATTAACCTAAACTAAAATAAATAAAACCTAAAGCTAAACCTAAACCTAAACCTAAACTAAATAAAATAAAATAAATTAAAAATAAACTCAAACATAAAATAAAATTAACCAAAAAATAAACCTAAAAAAACCTAAAACCTAAACCTAGAAATAAAGAAAACCTAAAAATAAAAAAATAAAAAATAAAACCTAAAACTAAAAAAAATAAAAAATAAAACTAAACTAATAAATAATCCTAAACATAAACCAAAACCTAAAAAATAAACAAAAAAAAAAAGCCTAAACTAAATTAAATAAACCCATAATAGATAAACTAAACTAAATAAAAATAAAAATAGAAAATAAAATAAACTTAAATAAATAAATAAAACTAACTAAATTAAATATACTAAACCTGCCGGGTTTGCTTAATGTAAAATAAAATAAATAAATAAATAAAATAACCCTAACCCTAAATACCCCAAAAATACAAGCCCTAGGTTTACTGGGCCACTAAACCTCTGACCCTGGGCCCTGGGCCCTAAACCACTCTAAGATCCTGGGCCACAGACCTGCAGGCCACTAAATCTCTCTAAACCTGACCACTCCACACCTCACTGACCACAACTAAACTGACCTAAAACTAAATGACCTAAAATAGATGGGAAAGGCTAAATAAAATAAAAAATTAATGTGGCTCAGGCTAAACCTGGTACTGGGCCACAGGCCTAGCCCTGGGCGTTAGGCCACAGGCCAGAAGGCTCACAGGCCCTGGGCTGACTGGGCCCTGGGCCCACAGACCTGTAAGGTGGGCCCTGGGCCCCAGGCCCTGGGCTTGGTGGGTGGCTGGGCTAAACCTACCTAAAATCTAGGCCCAGGCAAGATAAAACCTAAAATAAAAAACCTGATCCTAAATAAATTAAATTCAGTTGGGGAAACTAAGGCTTAGGCCAAGGCTAAATCTGAGCTAAACCTAAAATAAAATAAACCTAAGACCCAGATAAAATAAAACCCAATGTAGATAAAAATAAAATAAAATAAAAATAAAATGGACATCTAAACCTAAAAGTAAACCTAAACCATTAAAAAATGAGACTAAACCTAAACTAAAAAAGCCCTAAATAAACTAAACTAAATAAACTAATAATGAGTAAAAATAAGATAAAATAAAGTAAATAAACTGCACTAAACTAAAATAAAACCTAAAGATATGCTTTAAAACCTAAAATCTAAAAAAAAAAAATAAAATCTACCTAAAAGATAAAAACCTAAAAATAAATAAAATAAAGACACTAAAATACAAAACCTAAATGAGCTAAAGATAAACTTAAAATAAATAAACTTAAATATATATAAACTACTAGATAAATAAACTAATGATTAATTGATTTTTTTAAAAACCCTGATCATGTCTGATCCTAGGCCACTAGGCCACAAACCTGACCTGGCCAGTCCTGAGCCCTAAGGCCCACTGATCACAACCACCCTAGGCCACTGAGCCATGAGCAGATCACTAGGCCCTAGGCCCAGGGTTTAGGCCACTGAGCCCTGACTGACCCCCCTGGCCTACCCTACCTGGGCTAAACCTCACTATCTGGGCTAACTGCCTACCAAACCTCTGAGCTGGAGTCGATCCTTAGGCTCTAAACTGATCACGGACCCACACCTAAACTGGGCCTAGGCCACTGGGCCTACTACTCACTGGGCCCTTACCAAGTCCTAACCCACTGGGCCCCTAAATCTTATGCAACATAAACCTAAACTAAATAAACCTAAAGATATCTACTCTAAACCTAAATAAAATAAAAAATAAAATAAAACTAAAACCTAAATTAAAACATATACCTAAACTTGAAAATAAAATAAAATAAACTAATAAAAATAAACTAAAATAAAATAAACAAGATGTAAACTAAACTATAAAATAAAATAAACCTAAAAATAAAAAACCTACAAAAAAATAAAAACTAAATGTAAAATAAAAATATAATAAACCTAAAATAAAATTAAATAAAAATTACTTAGTAACCTAAACCTCAATAATAAACCTAAAAATAAAAAATAAAAAAAATCTAAACCATAAACTAACAAAAAAAAGGCTAAACCTAAAATAAAAGTAAAATAAATAAAACAAAATAAGCCCAAACCTAAACTAAAATAAACTTAAAATAAAAACCAAAAATCTAAAAATAAACCTAAAATAAACCTAAAACCTAAACCTAAAAAAAACCTAAAACCTAAAATATAATAAAATAAAATTCAACTAAAAAATAAACCTAAATTTAAATCAACCTCAAAATAAATTGAAATAAAATCGTGAAACTAAAATAAGTTAACCTAAAATAAATAAACTAAACTAAAAAAAAATAAACCAAATAAAATAAAAATAAAATAAACTAAAATAAATAAAAATAAACTAAACATACTAAATAAACTTAAACCTCTGAGGTTTACTAAATTTTTTTAAAGAAGGAAAACCTTAAAGCCTAAATCCTAAAAAAACCTGACCCTAAACCCCAAACCACAACCTAAAAAATGCTAAACCCTAAAAGCACAAACCTTAAACTTTTTTAAACCCAAAACCCTAAACCCTAATTACCACCCCAATCCCTAACCCTAAACTCTAAACCCTAAACCCTAAACCCCAAACCCTAAACCTAAACCTAAAGTAAATATATAAATTAAAAAAGTAAACCTAAAATCTAAAACCTAATAAACCCAAACCCTAAGAATGGGTAGTTCCTTGATGGTAAGAACATCACCGTCAACTAAGCTCAGTCTAGATTTGACGGTGGAGGCTAAGGCGGAGGTGGCAGTTATTGCAGTGGTGGTGGGGGCTCTATAGGTGCTGGTGGATATGGAGGTGGTGGTCGGAGCAGTGGTGGTTATGGAGGTGGGAGGAGCGACGAAGGTTATAGCTGTGGTAGTGCCAGAGTGAGAGACTGGGGATACGATGGTGGATCCCACTACTCGATAGGCGAGGGTGGTTCTAATGGGAACTAGAAGCGGCCGATCCGATCCTACTTATGGAACTTTTTTCTAGAGATGTTCTAACTATCTAGGTTTTTTTATTTGCACACATTTTTATCTATGTCAATGCTTGTGTCTTAGAAAACTTGGTGTGTTACTTGGTTGATGAAATCAAAAAATAAAAATACTGAATAAGAATTTGTTCTCTTTTAAATAAAAAAAACCAAAAACCTTAAATCTTAAACTAAAACATGAACCCTAAACCTAAAACTAAAGCCCTAAACCCTAAACCCTAACCCTAAACCCTAAAAATATTAAAAAAATACAAAAAACACTAACCCTAAAACTAATCCTAAACCCTAAACCTACAACCCTAAACCCTAAACACTAAAACCCTAAACCCTAAACCTAAAATCCAAACCCCTAAACCTAAGACCCTAAACCTTAAAAACATTAAATAATAAAGCCTAACCAATAAGCCATAAATGCTAAAACCCTAAACACTAAACCCTAAACCCTAAAACCCTAAAAACATAAACCTAAAAAAGCAAATAAAAATAAAACTCAACTAAAAAATAAACCTAAACTTAAGATTAATCCTAAAAAAATAAACAAACCTAAACTATTAATGGACTAAACTAGGCTAAATAAAATAAACCTAAATAAAAATAAAAAAATTAAATAAACTAAAATAAATAAAAATGAACCTTAAACCTACAACACTAGACCTACAACCCTAAACCTTAAACCCTAAACCATAAACCCTAAATCTTAAACTCTAAACCCTAAACTGGCGCTAAGACCATGGCCTTTATGCCTAAAACCCTAAACCATAAACCCTAAACCTCAATCCTAAACCCTAAACCCTAAACACAAAACCTTAACCTAAACTAAAGTAACTAAATTAACTAAAATAAATAAACTAAACCCAAAACCTAATAAACTTAAACCTAAACCTAAACCTAAGAATGGGCCTTTGACAGAACATTATGGTCAACTAGGCTCGGTCTAGATCAGCAATCAAAGAGAGAGGAGGTTATCACGCGGTGGTGGGGATCACGAATGTGGTGGATATGGAGGTGGTGGCCGGAGTAGTCATGGCTCCGGAGGTGGGAGGAGTGATAGAGGTTATAGTCATGATGGTGGTAGAGGGAGAGATTGAGGATATGATGGTGGATCTCACTACTCAAGAAGCTGGGGTAGAGACGATTCTAGTTATCTAGAGCTATTAATTTTACTTTATGCGTGCTCATTTTGGATCTATGTTGTCTCTTCTATCTTAAAAAACATGGCAGATTACTTTGTTGATGAAATCAAAAAGAAGAATTTGTTATCTATTAAGAAAAAAAACCAAAAACTCTAAAACCTAAACTAAAATGTGTGCCCTAAACCAAAAACCTAAAACTTAAACCCTAAACTCTAAACCCCAAACTCTAAACCTTAAACATTAAAAATAAATAAAAAATAAAAAAACCCTAACCCTAAACCCTAAACCCTAAACCTCTCTAAACCCAAACCATTAAACATAAACCCTAAACCCACTAACCAAAACCCTGGGCACCTGCAACTGAACAGGCCCTAACTAAACCCAGATCCCATCCTACCACTGACCTCCACCTAAAATAAAATAAATTAAACAAACTAAATAAAATAAAATAATATAAGATAAAACCTAAACTTAAACCTAAACTTAAAATAAGATAATAAAATACAAACTAAACTAAAATAAAATAAATAAACCTAATCTAAACTAAAAATAAAATAAACCTTAAAAAAAAAATAAAATAAAACTAAATGAAAATAAAATAAAATAAAATAAATAAAATAAAATAAAACTAAATAAAGTTCTAAACCTAAAAATAAACCTAAAAATAAATAAAAATAAAACCTAAACTAAATAAAAAAAATAAACCTAAAATAAATAAAATAAAATAAACGTAAACCTAATATAAAATAAACTAAACAAAAATAAATAAAACATAAAGCAAAATCTAAAACAAACTAAACCTAAACCCTAAACTAAATAAAATAAAATTAACTAAAAATAAACCTAAACTTAAACTAAAAAATAAAATTGAAAAATAAACCTAAATTAAATACTTAAAACCTAAACCTAAAAAAATAAAATAAAAACCTAAGCCTAAACCTAAACCTAAAAATATAAAATAAAACCTAAACCTAAAAATGAAATAAAAATAAAACTAAACTAAAATATAAACCTAAACCTTAACCTTAACATAAAAAATAAACTAAAATAAAATCCTTATAATAAATAAACCTAAAATAAAAATAAACCTAAATAAAATAAAATAAAATAAACTAAAATAAATTAAAAGAAATTAAATTATAAAACATAAACTATTGGTTTTCTTAATTTTAAAGAAGACTAAACTAAACTTGGACCCTAAACCTATTTATGCCTAAACCCTAAACCACAAAAATAAAATAATAAAATAAAGATAAATAAATGCCTGACCCTAAACCCAAGCCTGATGGTGAGCCATAATCCCTGACCTAACCCAAGACCCAAGCCATAAAGCCCTGGGCCCTAAACCATAAAACTGAAACTGAGGCTGAGCCTGAGCCCTGGGCCACTGAGCCCTTACTGACCTAACCTACCTGGACTTTAAGATGCTGGGCCCTCCACTGGGCCATGGGCCCTGGACCTGGGCCCTAAACCCTAAACCTTAACCTAATAAAATAAGATCAAACTCATAAAAATAAACCTAAACCTGAACTTAAAGATAAACTAAAGATAAAACATAAACAAAAATAAATAAAGCTAAAATAAATAAACAAACTAAATATAAATAAAATAAACCTAAATATATTGGTTCATGGTTTTAAAAAAAACTTGGCTTAAAAATCCAGACCCTACTACAATCCTGAAACTAAAACCACTAAACCTTACCACCCACCACACCCTAACCCTAAACCCTAAACCCTAAACCCTAAACCCTAAACCCTAAACCATAAACCCTAACCCAAAACCCTAAACCCTAAACCTAAACTCTACTAACCCTAAACCCACCACACCTTAACCCACCCACTGACCTAAAGTAACTAAATAAATTAAAAACTAAACCTAAACCCTAAAACCTAGTAAACCTAATCCTAAACCTAAACCCTAAGAATGGGCAGAACCTTGATGGCAGGAACATCACCGTCAACCATACTCAGTCTAGATCTTGTGGTGGAGATAAAGGAGGAGGCAGCGGGTATTGCAACGGTGGTGGGGGATCTAGAGGTGGTGGTGGTCAGAGTAGTGGTGGTTATGCAGATAGGAGGAACAATAGATGTTATAGATGTGGTGGTGATGATGGGAGAGATCGAGGATATGATGGTGAATCCCACTACTGAGATGGTTCGATGGGAACTAGAAGAATGGTCGATCTGATCTGTTGCTTATGGAACTGTGTCTTTATAGTAGATACAGTCTAGTTATCTAGGGTTTTTGATTTGCTTTATGCGTCCTCATTTTGGATCTAGGTCATCACATGTGTCTTAGAAAATTTAGTGTGTTACTTGGTTGATGAAATGAAAAGAGAAATGTTTAATCTGAATTTGTTCTCTATTAGAAAAAAAACCAAAAGCCCTAAAGCTTAAACTAAAATCTGAACCCTAAATCTAAACAAACTAAACTTTAACATAAATTAAACCTAAAACTTAAACCCTAAACATTAAACCTCCCTAAATCATAAAAAAATAAAAAATAACCTCCACCCTAAACTGCACTCTAAATCTTAAATCCTAAACTCTAAACCTAAACCTACCTAAACCTCCCTAAACCCTCCACCCTACCCTAAACCTAAACCCACCCACCCCACTGCCCTGACTACCAACCTAAACTGACCCCAACTAAATCCTAACTCCCTGAGCCCAAACCCAGGATTACCCTAGGCCCTTGACCTGACTAACTCCTGGGTTACCTGGGCCTAGGCCCTAGGCTACTACTTGAGCCCTAAATGACCCAAGGCGGACTGACCTAAACCCAAAATCTAAAGCCTGACAGGTGGCTGTAAACTAGGCCCTAAACCCTAAACTTAAAACCTAAAAACCTAAACCTAAAATAAATAAAAGAAATATAATTAATAAAAAAACTAATCCCAAATAAAATAATAAAATAAAATAAAATAAATTCTTACACTAAAACCTAAACCTAAACCTAAAAATAAAAACTAAACTAAAATAAAATAAATAAAAACTTGAACTTAACCTAAAAAAATAAAATAAACCTAAAAATAAATAATTAACATAAAATAAAAATAAAATAAAATAAAAACAAAATAAAAACCTAAAGCTAAAAAGTAAAGAAAAAATAAAGAAAAAAATAAAACCTAAACCCTAAACTAAAAAAAATCTAAACCTAAACTAAAATAAACTAAACTAAAATAAATAAAACATAAAATAAAATAAACTCATACACCTAAACTAAACAAAATATAAAATGATAAATAAACCTAAACTAAAAAACCTAAAATAAACCTAAAGATAAACTTAAAAGCTAAACCTAAAAACAAAACCTAAACCTAAAAATAAAATTAAAAATAAAATAAAATAAAACTAAAATGGAAAAAGCATCATAAACCTAAACATAAAATAAACTAAGATAAAATCTAAAATAAAATAAAATAAACTACTAAATAAAAGAAAATAAACCTAAATAAAATTTAAAATATAAAACTAGAATAAATAAAATTAAGCTAAATAAACCTAAACATCTTGGTTTTGCTTCATTCATAAAACCTAAACCCTAACCCCAGGCCATAATCTAACCCTACACTACCCCAGACCCTACTGACCCTACCACAAAAAAACCCTAAACCCTACCACTAAATAAAAGAAGAATAAACCCTAAGAGCCCCTACCCTACCATGATCTAAGACCACGGACCCTACTCATGCTTAGGCCAGTATCCCAATATCTTGGGCGGAACCCTGACCTGACCTAGGCGGACCCTGATCCTAACTCTAGGCCACTGACCCTATGCCTGGGCCCATGACCCTGATCATAGGCCTGAGCCCTGGAGCCTACAACATAAACCCACAACCCTACCCCAGACCCTGGCCTGACTACCCTGATCACAAAGCAAAACCTACTACAAATGATATATATATAAAGAAATCTAAACTTAAATTAAATAAATAAGAAATAATGACCTAAAACTAAACCTAAACTAATCTTAAAAGAAAAAAAGATAAAATAAAATAAAATAATGCTAAGATAAAATTAGTCATTCTACTACAAGATAAACCTAAAATAAAACCTAAAGAAATAAAACTAAACATAAGATAAAATAAAATAAACCTAATATAAATTAAATAAAACTAAATAAACCTAAATCCAAAAAGTAAACCTAAAATAAATAAAAATAAAGCGTGACCCTAAACTAAACCAAAATAAAATAAACTTTAAGATTAAAATAAACTTATCTAAAATAAATAAACCTAAACCAAAATGTAAAATAAACTAAACATGAACCCTAAACTAAATAAAATAAAATAAACTAAAATAAACATAAACCTAAATTAAAAATAAAACTAAAATAAACCTAAAATAAAAAACCTTAACCTAAAAATTAAAAACCTAAACTAAAAAAAAATAAAATAGCTAAATAAAAAAATAAATAAAATAAAAATAAACATAAACTAAACTTACCTAAAAAATAAACTTAAATAAAACCTAAAATAAAATAAAATAACCACAGAATAAACTAAATAAAATAAAGATAACAAAGAAATCTAAATAAAGAAACTAAACAAATAATAACTAAAATAAATAAAATAAACTAAATAAACCTAAACCTACGAAATTGTCCCAAACCCAAACCCTACTAAACCATCTACCCCAAAAAAACACTAAAATGCTAAATCCTATAAAATAAAAATAAATAAAATAAAAACTAAGCCTAAAGCCTAAATCCTAAAACCCAGCTGACCCTACCCCAACTTAAAACCTAAACCTAAACTAAATAAAACATAAAAATAAAATAAACTAAAAAATTTAAATGCAAATAAAATAAAATAAAAACTAAAATTAAAACCTAAACCTAAATATAAAAATAATATAAATTAAAAAAATAAAAATAAACTAAAATAAAATAATTAAAAGCGTAAACTAATCTAAAAAAATAAATTAAACCTAAGAATAAAAAACTTAAATAAAATAACAACTAAATGTAAAATTAAAATAAAATAAACCTAAAATATAATAAAATAAAGACTAAATAAAATCCTAAACCTAAAAAATAAACCTAAAAATAAATAAAAAATAAAACTTAAAACCTAAATTTAAAAAAAATAAACCTAAAATAAAAATAAAATAAACTTAAAGCTAAACTAAAATAAAATAAACTAAAATAAATAAAACCTAAACTTAAACCTAAAATAAACTAAACCTAAAAATAAACCGAAACTAAATAAAATAAAGTAAACTAAAAATAAACCTAAACCTACACTAAGAAAATAAACCTAAACTGAAAACCTAAAAAAATTAAATAAAAGCCTAAACCTAAACCTAAAAATAAAATAAGAGAAAAAAAAAATAAAAAAACTCAAGTAAAACTAAACCTAAACTTAAACAAACCTAAAAAATAAACTAAAATAAAAAACCTAAAATAAATAAAATAAACTAAATAAAAAATAAACCTAAATAAAAAATAAACTAAAATAAAGAAAAAATAAACTAAATAAACCTAAGCCTGCCTATTTACTTAATTTTCAAAAAAAAAAACCCTAATCCCTAAATCCTAAATTCGACACCCTAAACCCTAAACTCTATACCTACAACACTAAGCCTACAACTCTAAACCCTAAACCCTAAACCTTAAAATCATAGACCATAAAACCTAAACCTTAAACCCTAAACCCTTGTCAATTTTATGAAAGGTGATCTTAAAGTTAGTGAAGTGGTTGAGAAATATGAAGTTGGTGTTGTTTCCCGTGTTGGTCTTATTGCAGCTATTGATGTTGTGGTTCCTCCAAGCAATAATGGCCTGGATCCTTCATAGACTTCTTTCTACCAAGTTCTCAACATCCCAACTAAGATCAATAAGGGTACAGTTGAAATTATCAGCCAGTTGTGCAGATTAAAAAAGGCGATAAGTTGGGATCCTTAGAGGCTACTCTGCTCGTTAAGCTAAGAGTTATGCCATTCTCTTATGGCCTTGTCATTCAGTTTGTGATTGATGATGGTTCAATTTTTAGTCTTGAGGTGCTTAACCTCACTGAAGATGATCTCATCTAGAAGTTTTTTGCAGTCCTTTCAATGTTCACTTCTCTCTCACTGGCCCTCTCTTATCCCTCCCTTGCTGCAGCACCCCACATGTTCATCAATGGTTACAAGAATGTCCTCACCATCATGATTGCCACTAATTACATGTACACGTTGGCCGAGAAGTTTAAAGAGTATTCAAAGGATCTTAGTAAATTTGCATTGCACGTTTTTCTCCTCCTACTCTCTGGAAGTGGAAGGAAGAACCTTGAGAATCGATGATGATATGGGTTTCAACTTGTTCGACTAAGCTTTGTTGACCTTTTATAAAATCAAATTTAAGTGTCTCTAGGAGTTAAATCATTTTGTAAAATAATATTTTTATGAATTTTTGAATTGCATTTTATTTTATCATGTTTTATTAGTTTTTAAAGGATAATAACTTGTTTAATTTGGTAATTTCTTATTTGTTATGAAATCATTTGAGTTTTTTTTAAAAAAATCCCTCAACCCTAGACCCTAAACCCTAAACCCTAACCCTAAACCCTAAATCCTAAACACCAAACCGTAAACCTAAACTTAAAGTAACTAAATAAATTTAAAATAAATGTAAACCCTAAAACCTAATAAACCTAAACCTAAACCCTAAGAATGGGCAAAACCTTGTTGGCAAAAACATCACCATCAACATCAGTCTAGATGCTTTGGAGGTGAAGCAGGGACATTTTATTGTGGTTGTGGGGGATCTGGAGATGCATGGGAGGAGCGATGATGGTTACAACAGTGGTGGTGATGGAGGGAGAGATCGAAGATACAATGGTGGATCACCCGAGGAGGGGGGTTTCGATGCGGAAGCGAAGAATGACTTATCCGATCTGTAGCATATGGAACTATGTCTTTATAGTAGAGATGGTTCAAGTTATATAGCATTTTTTTATTTTCTCTATTCGTGCTCATTTTGATCTATGTCAGTAACATTATACAGAGAACTTGGTGTTACTTGGTTGATGAAATCGAAAGAAAATATTGAATGAATTTTTCTCTATTAATAAAACCAGAAAACCCTAAACTAAAACTTGAACCTAAACCTAAAACCTAAAACCTAAACCTTAAATCCTAAAGTAAATAAAATAATAACCCTAAACACTAAACCTAAACCCTAAACTGCACATAAACCCAAACCTTAATCCCTAAAACCCTAAACCCCCAAACCCCCCTAAACCTAAATCCTCTAAACCCTAAACTCTACCCTAAACCATAAACAGCTAAACTTAAACTAAATAAAACCTAAAAATAAAATAAACCTAAACTAAATAAAATAAAAGTAAAGTAAAATAAAAACCTAAACTAAAACCTAAACCTAAAAGTAAAAATCAAATAAAATAAAAAATAAAAATAAACTAAAATAAATTAAGTAAAATCCTAAATTAAACTAATAAAAATAAAATAAACCTAAGCATAAAAAACCAAAATAAAATAAAAAACAAACATAAAATAACAATAAAATAAACATAAAATAAAATAAAATAAAATCTAAATAAAAACCTAAACCTAAAAAATAAACCTATGTATAAATAAAATAAACCTAAACCAGGAAAAAAACTAAACCAAATATAAAATAAATTAAACTGAACCTAAACTAAAATAAATAAAACCTAAAACCTAAAAAATAAAACCTAAACATAAAAACTAAATAAAATAAAATAAACTAAAAAATAAACCTAAACCTAAACTAAAAAAAACTTAAAATAAACCTAAAATAAACACTAAAACATAAACTTAAATAAATAAAATAAAACCTAAACCTAAACCTAAAAATAAAATAAAATAAAATAAACTCACTAAACCTAAACCTACTGAAAAATAATAAGATAATAACCTAAACTAAAATAAAGACACCAAAATAAAAGCTAAACTAAAAAAAAAAAATAAAATAAAAATAAATAAATATAAAATAAACTAAAGATAAAAATGAACTAAATAAACTAAACCTGGTGGTTTGCTTATTTTAAAATAAAACTAAACCCTAAACACACCTAAAAATAAAATAAAACCACTGACCTACCTAAACCTTGACCCTACCTGACTCTAAAACCCTAACCACTGCTGCATTACCCTCCATAAATGAGCCACTGACCCTGACCTACCACACCCTGGGACCACAAGATCTGACCATACCCCAAAACCCCTGGGCCCACCTTAAGACCTAACCTAAACTGGCCTATTACTATATAAAATATAAATAAACCTAAAATAAAAAAGATCAAATAAAACCAATTAAAACCTAAAACTAAAAATAATAAACCAAAGATAAAACAAATGATAAAACTAAATGTAAAATAAAATAAAATAAACCTAAATTATATAATAAAACTAAATAAAACCTAAAAAAATAAACCTAAAAATAAATAATAAATAAAACTTGAACCTAAACTAAAAAAAAAACTAAACCTAAAAAAAAATAAAGAAAATAAATTAAACTGAGCCTATAAAATAAACTAAACTAAGATAAAATACCTAAACCTAAACCTAATAATAAACTAAACCCAAACCTATGAAACAAAATAAAATAAATAAAACCTAAACCTAAACCTAAAATTAACTAAACCTAAACCTAAACCTAAACCTAAATGAAATAACATAAAATAAACTAAAAATAAACCTAAACCTAAACTAAAAAATTAAACCTAAAAATTAACCTAAAACAAAAAAACTAAAACCTAAACCTAAAAAAAAAAAAAAAAACCTAAACCTAAACCTAAAACTAAAAAATAAAATAAAAATAAAATTCAAATAAAAAATAAACCTAAACCCAAACCTAAAAAATAAAGTAGAATAAAAATCCTTAATTAAAAATAAATAAACATAAAATAAATAAACTTCACTAAATAAAAATAAAAAATAAACCTAAGTAAAAATAAAATATAAAATAAACTAAAATAAATAAATAAAATAAACTAAATAAACCTAAACTATCCATTAAACTTTATAAAAGAAATACCTAAAACCTACCTACTACAAACCTAAACCACACAAACCCCAACTCCTAAACCCTAAACCCTAAAACCTAAACCTACCCTAAACCTTAATCCCTAAACTCTAAACCTAAACTCTAAACCCTAACCCTAAACCCAGCCTAAACCTAAACCGGTTGAAGGTTTTTTATGAAAGGTGATCTTAAAGAAGTCTGTGAAGAGGTTACGAAATACCAAGTTGGTGCTATTGCACGTGTTGGCCTTGTTGCACCTATTGATGTTGTGGTTCCTCCAGGCAACACTGGACTGGATCCTTCATAGACTTCTTTCTTCTAGGTTCTCAACATCCCAACTAAGATAAAAAGGGTATTGTTGAAATTATCACCCTGGTTGAGCTATTTAAAAAAGGCAATAAGGTGGGATCCTTAGAGGATGCCCTCCTCGCTAAGCTAGGGATTAGGCATTTCTCTTATGGCCTTGTTGTCTAGTGTGTGTATGATGATGGTTCGGTGTTCAGTCCTGAGGTGCTTGACCTCACTGAAGATGATCTCATCGAGAAGTTTTTAATAGGCCTTTCAATGATCACTTCTCTCTCACTAGCCCTCTATTATATCACTTTATTGCAGCACCCCATATGTTCATCAAAGCTTATAAGAATGTCCTCATCATTATGAATTCCACTGATTACACATACCCATACGCCAAGAAGGTTAAGGAGTATTTGAAAGATCTAGTGATGTGGTCATTGTGCTGTGCTTACGCTACTCCTTGAATTCACGGCAATGGAAGAGAGGAAGTGCCTGCTGAGAAATCTGATGATGATATGGATTTCAACTTGTTCAACTAACCTTTTTTGGCCTTGTTTAAAATAAAATTATATTATCACTGGGAGTTAAATCATTTTATGAAATACTATTTTTGTACATTTTTAAATTGCATTTTATTTTATCCTATTTTGTTAATTATTAAAGGATACTGTCTTGGTCAATTTGGTAATTTCTTATTTATTATGGAATCATTTGAGTTAAAAAAATACCCTAAACCCTAAACCCCTAACCCTAAACCTAAACCTAAAATAATAAAATAAATTAAAAAGTAAACATAAACCCTAAAACCTAATAAATCTAAACCCTAAGAATGGGCAGAACCTTGATGGCAGGAACTTCATCGTCAACTAGGCTCAGTTCAGATATGGCGGTGGAGGCAATGGCAGAGGTAGAGGCGGCGATTATCACAATAGTGGTGGGGGATCTGGAGGCATTGGTGGATATGAAGGTGGTGGTTGGAGCAGTGGTGGTTATGGAGGTGGGAGGAGCGACAGAGGTTATAGCCGTGGAGGGTTTCGGAGGGAGAGATCGGGGATTTGATGGTGGATCCTGCTACTCGAGAGATCGTGGTGGTTCTGATGGGAATTGGAGAAACTAAAGAACGGCGAATCCAATCTGCTGTGTATGAAACTATTATTTATAGTAAAGATGGTTATAGTTATCTAAGGTTTTAGATTTTCTCTAAGTGTGTTCATTTTTTATCTATGTCGTCGATTGTGTATTAGAAAACTTGGTGTGTTACTTGGTCGATGAAATCGAAAATAAGTAATGTTGAATCTGAATTGTTCTCTATTAAAAAAAATAAGAACCATAAACTAAAACTCAAACCCAAATCCTAAATCCTAAACCCTAAACCCTAAACCCTAAAAATAAAAATAAATTAAAAAATAAAAAAACCCTAACCCTAAACCCTAAACAATAAAACTAACCCCAAACCCTAAACTCCCCCTAAACCCTAAAGCTCCCTAAAATCTTAAAGCCTACCCAAACCCTACCCTAAACCCTAAAGCTGATCACTAAATCCACCCCATCACTAACCCACCACACCCTAAAATTCCAAACCTTCCCAAACTAGAAACCTAAATTTAAACTAAATAAAACCTAAAATAAAATGAATAAAAAAACATAAACCTAAATAAATTAAAATAAAATAAAATTGAAAGAAAATAAAACCTAAACTAAACTAAAGTAAAATTAACCTAAGAATAAAAGCAATAACTAAAAAAATAAAAATAAAATAAACCAAAAATAAAATAAAATAAAAACTAAATAAAAACCTAAACTTAAAAAATAAACCAAAAAATAAATAAATAATTAAACCTAAATAATAAACTAAAAAAATAAATTATACCTAAAATAATATAATTTTAAACAAAATGAAATAAACCTAAACCTAACTAGAATAAACTAAATTAAAATAAATTAAACCTAAACCTAAACCAAAAAATAAACTAAACCTAAACCTAAACTAGATAAAATAATATAAACTAAAAATAAACCTAAATGTAAACTAAAAATAAAACCTAAAAATAAACCTAAAACCTAAACCAAGAAAATAAAATAAAAACCTAAACCTAAATCTAAAAATAAAAAATAGAACCTAAACCTAAAATAAAATAAAATAAACTCAACTAAAAAAACACTAAACTTAAAACCTAAAATATAAACTAAAATAAGAAACCTAAACTAAAATAAATAAACTAAACTAAATTAAAATAATAAATAAATTCAAATAAGAAAATAAACAAAGTAAATAAAAAATAAACTAAGTAATCTAAATAAGCTTAAACCTACGAGTTTAGTTAATTTAAAAAATAATAATAATAAAACCTTAAACCTTAAATCCTAAACCTTAAATTCTAAACCCTAAAATTAATTGTAATCCCTAAAACCTAAACCTTAAACCTACAACACTAAAGCTACAACACTAAACCCTACGAGCCACTGCCACAAAAAAAAAACCCTAAACCCTAAACCAGTAAACCTAAAACCCAACCCTAAACCTTAACCCTAAACCCCAAAGCCTAAACCCAAACCTAAACCTAAACTTAAAATCTAAATAAATTATAAAAATAAACCTAAACCTAATCCCTAAGAATGGGCAAAACCTTGAAGGCTGGAACATCACTGTCAACCAGGCTCATTCTAGATTTGGTGGTGGAGGCGAAGGGAGAGGTGGCGATTATCATAGTCGTGGTGAGGAGTTGATGGATATGGAGGTGGTGATCGGAGTAGTGGTGGTTATGGAGGTGGGAGGAGCAACTGAGGTTACAACCATGGTGGTGGCAAAGGGAGAGATCGGGGATATGATGGTGGATTCGGCTAGTCAAGAGGCCGGGGTGGTTCTGATGGAAACTAGAGAAACTAAACAATGATCGTGCCAATCTACTACTTATAGAACTGTGTCTTTACATTAGAGATGGTTCTAGATATCTAAGATTTTTGATTTGCTCTATGAGTGCTCATTTTTTATCTATGTCATCGCTTTTGTCTTAGAGAACTTGGTGTGTTACTTGGTTGATCAAATCAAAATGAAGAAATATTGAATCTGAATTTATTCTCTGTTAAAAAAAAAATCAAAACCCTAAACTTAAAACCTAAACACCAAACCTTAAACCCTAAAAACTAAAAAAATAAAAAAATAACCCTAACCCTAAACTCTAAAACCCTAAATCCTAAACCCCTAAACCCACCCTAAACCCTAACTAAACTACCCTAAACCCTCCACCCTCCTAAACCCTAATCCCACCCTAAACCTTAAACCCTAAAAAGCTAAACCTAAACTAAATAAAGCTAAGAAATAAAATAAATAAAAAAGCTAAACTTAAATAAAATAAAATAAAACCTAAACTAAAACATAAACCTAAACCTAAAAATAAACAAAATAAAAATAAAATAAACTACAATAAATAAATAAAACCTAAACTAAACTAATAAAATAAACCTAAGAATAAAACTTATATAAAATAAAAGTAAACATAAAATAAAATTAAAAAATCTAAAATAATAAAATAAAATTAAATAAAACCTAAACCTAAAAGAAACCAAAATAAATAAAAAAATAAAACCTAACCTAAAAAAAACTAAACCTAAAATAAAATAAAATATACAAAGATAAAGCTAAACCTAAACTAAAATAAACTAAACTAAAATAAAACCTAAACCTAAAATAAACTAAACCTATACAAAAAGAAAAACTAGATAAAATAAAATAAACTAAAAATAAAACCTAAACCTAAACTAGAAAATAAAACCTAAAAATAAACCTAAAATAAATACCTAAAACCTAAACATAGAAAAATAAAATAAAAACCTAAACCTAGAAATAAAAATAAAAAATAAAACCTAAACCTAAAAAATCAAATAAAAATAATAATCAACTAAAACTAAACCTAAACATAAAATAAACTAAAATAAAACCCTAAACTAAAATAAAACCTAAAATAAATAAACTAAACTAAATAAAATAAAACCTAAATAAAATGAAAATAAGACAAATTAATTAAACCCAAACCTACTGGTTCACTTTTTAAAATAAAAATAAGAAAAAATTTTACTTAAATCCTAAACCCAACCCTAAACCTAAAACAATAAACTATCATAATAAAACTAACCCTACCCTATACAATACTAAACCTGACCCTACCCTAAACCATACCCAACCTTAAACCTAAACCCTAACACTGTGACCCTAAAACCCTAAACCATATGGCTAAATGCTAAACTCCCTACTGAGCCCACCTAAACCTAAACCCTAAAACCCTAAATCTTTCCCTAAACCCACACTCTAAACCCTAAAAACCTAAAAATTTAAACCTAAACTAAATAAAAATGGAAAATAAAATTAATAAAAAAACCAAAACCTAAATAAAATGAAAAAATAAAATAAAAAAAACCTAAACTAAAACTTAAACATAAACATAAAAATAAAATAAAATAGAAAATAAAAATAAACTATAATAAAATAAATAAAAACCTAAACTAAATTAAAAAATAAAATAAAAAAAAATAACTTAGAGGAGGGTTGAAAAATCTACCTCAAACCCTAACAGCGCTCCCTCTCTGGTGATTTTGGCGACTTTGCGTTCCCCTCGTGGATTGATTGGTTCTCGGTATTTGGTTCTGGCTTCTCGACTGAGCATGATCGCTCCTCAGGATCCTTGGATTAGAGCAATGAGGCTCGGTCTCTGTGAATCCTACGCCTCTCGGCCACCGCTCTCGACTCTGAGTTTTGATTTGATTGCACTTAATGTAGCTTCGTTAAATCATTCAAAGATGCTTTATGGTAAGATCCCTAGCTCGAATGCTTGATTAATCTTATTTTGACTTCTTATCATGGATTCGGTAGTAATGTGTGTTACGTCGGGATGTTGAGAAACTTGCTAAAACCTTGAGTTCGCTTTGGTGGGTAAATTCTCCCTTAGGCGCTCTTGATAACATTCTCACTTTCTTTCATAGTTTAAAATTAACGGGTTCCTTCTCTATCGGGCTGATCGATCCCCGTCACATTCTTATTCAACTTTCTAATGATTTAGATTACTCGCAGGTTTTTGCTCGTCGTTCTTATTTTGTGCATAATTGTCAAATGCGGCTACTAAAATGGTCGCCCCTATTTGATGTCAAAGAAGAATCTCCCATTGTCCCTCTTTAGCTTGCTTTTCCTAACATGCTAATACATTATGTCACTCATCAAGTTTTGTTTCTTTGTTGGCCTTTTGGTAGACCTCTCCAAATAGACCAAGCAATGGCCAATAGAACTAGGCCATCTGTCGCTCGTATTCTTGTTGAGATAGACATCACAAAGAAATATCCCAAAGAGGTTTGGATTGGCTCTAAAAAATTTGGATATAGTCAAAAAGTCGAATTCAAAAATTTTCCTATTTTCTACACTCACTGCAAGATTCACGGACACGGACACTCTGATTGCTTAATGCTTCATCCTAATCTTAGGAAAAATTTACCACAAAATATGACTACCATTAATGGAACTCGGAAAACCAATACTCTAGCATACGTGCCTAAAGATACTCAAAAGAACCTCTCTACCTACACCTCCTAATGATCTATCTGGTGGCAAACAATCGACCTTGGTACTAAAACAACCAATGAGGGGTGTGATGTTACCAATGGCAATTTACCTAACTTCACCCCACTTGTAATAATCCGGTTTCCCCGATAGCTCTTTGCTTCATTTAAATACTCGAAAATGAATGGTAGCCTCATTTGACACCCAATTAAACAATTTGAATGGGAATCATATAATAGACCAAATCAATAATGACCCTATGGTTTCAGAACATATTGAGAAAGATATTTGTATTACGAATGGTGCCAAAACTTCCACATCTATTTCCCTTCAAAGTGATACCCAATTGATCCTAATTTCTCATACTCTATCCGATACGGAAGAAGGTGAAATCCCCTCTTCTAAATCATTGATAGATTCTTCTACTATTTCGGAACCCTTAAATCAATCTCTTTCTGATGGAGATAATTTGGATTCTGAGAGACCCTTTCAAATTGTTAAAAACAAAAAACCCTTCAAAGAAAAATTTTCTAATAATAACCTCTCTAGACTCACTCTTCTTCCACCCCACACAAGTAATGTGTCATCATTTCTCTCCTCTCTTTCCTTTCTCTTTTTTACTTTTCCCTTTTGGTTGTCCCCTTATGATTAATTTTCTTATTTGGAATATCAGGGTTGTGGGTCTCTTCCTATCCCTTGTCGTGTTAGGAGTCTTTGTCATGTTCATAATATCAAGTTACTTGTTCTTATTGAACCTTTCATTAATTCCTCTAAGATTGCTTTTGCTAGATCCCTTGGCTTTCATAATTTCTTCTTCAATCTTAATAATAAAATTTGGTGCTTTTGGCACAACCCCATCACCATTTCCATCATTGATAATCTTGACCAATTGGTTAATGTCAAAATCTCCTTAGGTGGGGTAGGAACAATCCTTACGCTTAGCCTCCTGGCTAACCTTCCTGTTGGTTGGAGGTGATTTTAATACTATCATAGCTAGTTGAAAGAAGGGGAGGATGTTCTCTAACCTTCATTCCATGGAGGACTTCTCAAATATGACCCTTGATTGCAATCGACGACATTGGTTTCCTGGGTCTAACTTCACGTGCACAACTCTAGGCTTTGGCGGCATCTTGATAGGCCCTCTTTAATTCTCTTTGGATCAATCAATGGTCTTCTACCACTATTGAGCCTTTGGCGAACTTTGTCGACCATGCTCCTCTCTTGATTTCCTTCAATAATCCCCACAAACCCGTCTACTCCCCTCCTTCCAGATTTCAAAACATGTGGACCCAACATAGTGACTTCACCAATGTTGCTATCACTAATTGGATGGCCCCTGTTTTCCCGGATAATTCTGTTCAAGGTATGACTCGTCTATGGCTTAAGCTCAAAAGACTTAAACAAAATCTTAATTGGTGGAACAAACACATTTTTAAAAATCTTTTCATAAATCTTAAAGCTATGGAACAAGAGGTTTGTTCTCTTGAAGATCTTGTCTCAAGCGATCCTAGTAAACTTGAGGAGTTGAACATTGCCAAGAATAACTTGCTTAATTATCAAAACATGGAAGAAACCTATTGGCATCAAAAGTCAAGCAAACATATTCTTGGTGTGAAACACCGGTACTTTCATGCCATTTGTAATAAACGAAAAGCCTTAAACTCAATTAAGAAAGTTAAGAACTCTAATGGTGAATGGATAACCGATAACAATGATATTAAGGATTCTATCATTCATCATTTCCAAACTTTATTAAATTCTAAGCCGTTGCTTGATACTTTATCAAACACCCATCTTATTTCTTCTATGATTAACAGTGAGGATAATCATTTACTCTCTATGTGTCCTTTCGAAGAAGAGATTAGTAATACTCTTAAGAACATGAACACATTCTTGTGCGATGGCTATCGACCCACTTCTTTCAGCACTGTTGGCCATTTATTAAAACCGATTTAGTTAATGCTGTTATTGATTTCTTTGATGGCAGTCCCATTCCCAAATACTTTTCAAGCACTTCTATTATCCTTATTCCCAAAACTAACAATCCTGAATCTTAGGGCGATTTTAGACCAATTAGTCTTTGCACCTTTTTTCAAAAACTCATTGCTAAATTAATAAATAATAGGCTTAGCCCTTTGGTTCCTAAAATCATCTCCCCTAATCAAACTAGTTTTGTTAAACACAAAACAATATTGGATAATATTCTTCTCGCTCAAGAAATGGTTCATGACATTGATATCAATTCTAGAGGAGGCAACATCTTATTCAAACTGGACATCGCTAAAGCCTTTGATAATCTCTCATAGGACTTTCTCTTTCAAATCCTGAATTTGTTTGGTTTCTCTGATAGTTTTATCCGGATTATAAAAAGATGTATCATGAATGTCTGGTTTTCAATTATCATGAATGGTGAGTCCATAGGTTTCTTTCCTTCTAGCCATGGTTTGAGGCAAGGTGACCCACTATCACCTTCTCTTTTTATCATCGCTATTGAATACGTCAAGGAGATCTTTTTTGCTAATCACTAATATGTCTTTTAAAACTCATGGAGGTTTCCTATTTCTCATCTTAGCTTTCGATGATTTCATTATCTTACAGCGGTTCCATTCAACATGTTAAAGCCATCAAGAACCTTCTAAATGATTTTGGTAAAGTTAGTGGTCTTTTTCTTAATGAAGGAAAATCTTTATTCCTTCAACTAAGATTCCTCCTAATAGACTTAACCAAATATCTAGAATTACTAATTTTAAGCAAAATTAACTCCCTCTTAATTACCTTGGAGCTCGCTTTTCAAAGGCCATAAAGATCACACTTTTGATGATCTAATTCAAAAATTTCTAACAAAATTTTGGTTTGGGAATTTCATTTACTCTCTTTTGGTGGTAGGCTTACCTTGATCAAGAGCACTCTAAATTCCATGCCCATATACCTTCTTCAAACCATTGTGCCTACCAACTCTACCATAAATAGAATTGAGCGTCTCTTAAACAAATTCTTCTAGGGAACCAATACATCCTCTAAAAGAATGCACGTCATCTGGTCTAATAGTTGTGGTACTCTTGAAGAGGGAGGTCAGGATGTAAATCCATCAAAGAAGTTATCCATGCCTTCTCCTACAAACTTTGGTGGAACTTTAGGACCAAAAATAGTCTTTGGGTGAATTTCATGACTTCTAAATATTGCCAGGGTAAACATCCTCTCATTTGTCCTTTTAAATTGGGCGATTCTCCTGTGTGGAGAAGACTTTGATCTGTCAAATGTGATGTAGAATCCTTAATTTTTTGGGGCATAAACTCAGGTAATTCCTTTTTTTGGCAAGATAACTAGAGTGGTTTTGGCTCCATTGATGACTTACTCTACACTCACTCCACCTCCAATATTAGAGTTAATTCATTCTGGCAAAACCACATGTGGAACACTAGTAAGATTACTGATTCTATTCCTTCCACTTTCTTAAATATGATTACTAGTATTCCTATCACTCCAAACAATCATGATCGATTATCTTTAAGTTATCTCATAATGGGGATTTCAACCTTAAAATGTGTGGATTCACATTAAAGACAATCAGATTCTTCTATTGTGTTCTCCAAAATTTGGAACAATATCCCCTCTTCTTACTCTATTCTTACTTGGTGTATCCTAAAAACTTTATTCTGTTGACTCTTTGTTGTGGGGTAAAGGGTTTTATTTACCCTCTAAATGTCAATGTTGTTCCCATATTGAGAATGTTAACCATGTTTTTTTGTTAATGGGACTATTGCCTCTAAAATTTAGATTTGGTATGACAATCTATTCAACACTATCAATTTTAATTGTTCTTTTACTTTATATCAACTTCTTGAAGTTTACTTTGACAATGCAATTAAAGGTCATATTAAAATCATAATCGCCATTACTCTTATTTGGTTCATATGGATGGACCAAAATGAAGCTAAACATCATGGGATTCGTATGAATCACATGAGGATTATTGCTAGAACTAAAACAAAATTTGTGACTTGTTTAAAGCCAATTTAATCCATCACAAGCATTTTAAAGGTAAATCAATAGCTGGGCCTCAACCTTCCGGACCGGTCTTACTATCGAAATGATAGAATGGTTTTGGAAAAACCTCTTGATCATATTATTAAAATTGATGGCTCTGTCTCTCATAATGGCTCGGGTTGTGGAGGCATTTTGTGGATTCTAAGGGTATTGTTCTATATGCTTTTGCTTATCCCCTTATTTCCAGCACTGTTCCTTATACTAAGCTTATGGCTGTCCACAAAGCTCTAGAAATTTGTCTTCAAAATGACTGGCTCAATATTTGGATAGAGGTGGGGCGCTCTTCTCTGATGATAACCTTTTGACTTCTACCAATATGAGCAACTTGTTTTCTACCTCCTCAAGCAAACTAGGGCTCTTCTCTCTCAGCTAAATTTTACCATCACTCATGTTTGGCGTGAAGGTAATGCATGTGCTGATTACCTTGCAAATCTGGGTGCGAGATTAGATAGTATCATCCTCTTTAATCAATTTACATTACCCAAATACCTGCGTGGTCTGGTTAACTTGGACAATTCTGGGCTTCCTTACCTCAGAATCTAACTCTCCTCTTCGTCTCTCTTTTTTTTGGTTTTCTGTTCCATTGTGTCCTAACTCTCCTTGATGTTTTTCTTTTACTTCTCGGAGTTATATTTTACTTCATTTTTGTGCATGATGAGGACATTTGGTTTTTTTGCTGATACTTATCGATGTTGTTTTTAATGGAACCTAGACCCCAATCATCATGCCATTTCCTATTTCAGCAAGGTTTCTTTGGTGGGATCTTGCTGTGGGGTGTTTTCTTCCTTTCTTCCTCCTGCTATCGATGTTCTTTGTAGGCTTTCTCACAGGTTACTGCTACCCTTCTTACCCTTAATGGCTGACTTATGTTGTAATAGTTGCTCTAATGGGAGTGACTCTCTGATTGCCCGGATTATTTATTTGGGTTCGCTCATTTGGGTAGTGAATCATATCTGATCTTTGTTTATATTGTAATCTGCATCTATTGGGTGCGTGCTATTACCTTCTTGGATTGGAGTGCTATTTACATTCTTGTGGTACTATAGTCTAATGTTACCTGTTGCTACTTTAAGACTTTGGATGTTTGTGGATTTGGTTTATCTGATTAGCTATTTTTGGGCTACTGTCTTAACCTGCTATAATATCCCTTTTAGTGCTATTAGTATTGTGCAGATCACTATGCCTTATCAACTATTCTACTTGCTCATAAACTATGGTTGGTATACTCTCAATGGCTATTTTGGCAAGCCTGTGGGTATTTCTCCAAGTTGTGGGGTGAATAGGGATATTGTTCTTCTTTGTTATGAATGTTCCTTATGTGGTAGTTTTTTAAATGATTTGGTTCCTTGAGGCTTCTATCAATCTTCTTTGTCTCGGTTTTGTTTTCCGGTAGCTTGGATATTCTCAATGGATCATTATCCTGCATTTGCTGTGATTGTGGGTAATTTTGTATTCACTAATTTTTGGTGTTCTATTTTCCTTGTCCAGCAAGATGCCAACATCTGGATTTTTGTTTGTCCTTGCTGTGGTCTTCTCTCCATTAGTTATGTTGTGAACATGCCTTTTTTAAATATCCTTTTTTGTTATCTTTGGAAAGGCATCAATGGTTTATCTTATAAGCATTATGGGATTATTGGCAATCTATTGGTTATTATTGTCACTATCCTTGGCGTGTTGGATTATGGTGATTAAGCACCTATTCGATCTCATTTCTGAATGTAATTTGCTTGGGGTGGGGTGCTATTCATTATCTATCCTTTCATTTACTTATATATAATTTTGGGTGGCCTCTTAGCCAGCTGGTTGGTCTTAGCCATCCTGTTTATTGGCTGTACTGGATTGTGTCTAGGGTTCTGATTTACCTTGTTCAGCATGTTGTTGTTGATTGTTTGGTGGACTTTGCTTTGAACCCCCTTTTTAGTCTTTTAGTTGCTTATCATCGGACTAATGTGATCTATCATATCTGCTGCTATTTCTTTCATCCTCTCTCTAATAAACCGCATCTTTGCTTTCTTTATATTGGATGGGAGGCATTATGACATCTAGCTAGTTTTATTGTTTTGATTATTTCATGTCTCAAATTTCGCTTGGTTTATCAGCCACCCTTGTTGGCTCCTTCTATGTTGGTGCAAGATTTTTGGGTCCTTGTTCGACAAACAATTCGCTCTTGATGCTCTGATGGTGATGGTTTTTGGAGATTTTTGTCTGTGTTGCGGCCTTCAAAATAACTGCTTTTATGGCCTAATATCTACTATGATTGGGAGGTTTTATGGCCAATATGTAGTCCTTCCCTGTCTTGAATGTTGCCATCTTCATTGTTGCTGTCTTGGCTATTTTTTGCTTTGGTTATCCATTGTCCTATTTTTTTGCATTCTATTTTACATTATTGCATTACTTGTTTTACTGTTGGGGTTGGCTTTCTATCTGCCCGTGCTATTTTTACCTGGGCTACTGTTCATCTCCTGAATGCTGTAATTTGCATTATCGACTGTTGTCTCTATTCCTATCTCGGTCCAGTTTAGTTTGTGCAGTTTTTTGAGCTGTCTATTCTGGAAGAGTGGTGTTATGGGAAGTTCGCCTTTGTTGTCTTGTTCTCTCGGTTATCTTTGAGTGGATTATCTAAATTTTGATTGTATCGCCATCTAAATGTCCTTACTTGTTGTTAGTTTTGGTTGGTTGTAGCCCTTTTTCTGTGTTGAGCTATGCTGCCTTCCTTTATAATTGTCTTTCTCCAATTACTCATAAGGACATAAAAAAGGGGGTTGTTTCCTGCCCTGAAAGTTTCAATTATATATCTTATGATGGGAAGGTCTATAAGATCATTGACTTGATTAGCATGATCCAGTATCTCATCTGCTATTTTTTGGCCTTGGGTTTATATCTTTGGTTTCACTTGGATTTGAGGCTCTAGCTAAGATGACTTATTCCCCTATGTTTATATACTCTCATGTCAGGATGACTATATTGCTGATTCTTTCTTGAATGAGACAACTTACCATTTAGCTCTTTGCAATTACCTCTCTATTTTAGATATGATTGTGTTTAGGATTGCAGGTAATAAAGTTCATAAGACTATCAACAACTGGGTGTTACCTCCTCACAGGTTTGTTGGCTACGATGGTTGTGATGTTTTCACTCCCTTTTGGTATGGTAGTAGCTCATGTGATGTAACCCTTCTAATGAAGTTTGGATGCTCAATTTTGCATCTGCCCCAATTTGGTGTGATTGAGCTTGAGCCTTCTTTATCAACTTTCCCTATTATCGCTCTCAATTTTTATTATTTTCATTTATCTCTCTATTTGTATTATTTTACCTCTAATCTCCTCTAGTGTCACTTTGCAAGTGATTCTCCCTTGTTCTCTTGTGTTTGCTCCATATTACCAAGCTCTCTTACAACCATCAGAGCATTGGGCTTAATCTTCCTTTCGATTACTATGTTAGCCATATTGTATCTTTTGATTGCTTTAATGTTTTCTCTTGCTTTTGGATGTACTTAGATGGAGATTTACTCCTCAGGCTGATTGTAGCTCTTTAAGCAGTAGATTCGGAGTTTATCCTCTTTAAGGATCTTGTAACCTTTTTTTTGTGGCAATAAAATACCCCTGTATAATGGGGTTTCCTTAAAAAAAAATTAAAAAATAAAATAAACCTAAGAATAGAAAATAATAATAAAATAAAAACCAAATGTAATATAAAAATAAAATAAAATAAAAACCAAACAAAATCCTAAACCTAAAAATTGAACCTACAAATAAATAAAAAATAAAACCTAAACCCTAAATTAAAAGAAGTAAACCTAAAATAAAATTAAAATAAACAAAATAAAATAAACCTAAACATAAACTAAAATAATCTAAACTAAAATAATTAAAACCTAAACCTAAACAAAAAATAAATTAAACCTATCCGCTAAACTAAATAAAATAAAATAAACTAAAAATAAACCTAAACCAAAACTAAAAAATAAAACCTAAAAATAAACCTAAAATCTAAACCTAAGAAAATAAAATAAAAACCTAAATCTAAACCTAAAAATAAAAAATATAGCCTAAACCTTAAAAATAAAAAAAATAAAACTTAACTAAAAAATAAACCTAAACGTAAACCTAAAAAAATAAACTAAAATAAAAACCATAATCTAAAAATAAATAAACCAAAATTAAATAAACTAAACTAAATTATAAAAACCTAAATAAAAATAAAAAAATTAAAATAAACTAAATAAACCTAAACTTATTGGTTTACTTAATTTAAAATAATAAGAGAAAAATCCCAAACCCTAAACCATAAGTCGTAAGCCATAAACCCTAAACCCTAAACAATAAAACTAACACTAAACCCTAAATCCTAAACTACAATACTAAACCTGCAACCCTTAACCCTAAACCTTAAAAAACCCTAAACCCTAAACCCTAAACTTTAAACCCTAAACCCCAAAAGAATGAACATTAAAACCATAAACCCTAAACTTAAGTTGATCTAATTTTTATGAAAGCTGATCTTATTGAAGTCTGCAAAGAGGTTGTGAAATATAAAGCTGGTTCTTTTTCCCGTGTTGGTCTTGATGCAGCTATTGATGTTGTAGTTCTTCTAGGAAACACTGGTCTGGATCCTTAACAGACTTCTTTCTTCTAGGATCTCAACATCCTAACTAAGATCAACAAGGGTTCTATTAAAATTATCACCCTGGTTTAGCTGATTAAAAAAGGTGATAAGGTGGGATCCACAGAGCCCACTCTCCTTGCTAAGCTTAGGATTAGGCCATCCTCTTATGGAATTATCGTCCAGTCTGTGTATGATGATGGTTCAGTGTTCAGTGTTGAGGTGCTTGACCTCATTGAAGATGATCTCATCGAGAAGTTTTTAGCATGCCTTTCAATGATCACTTCTCTCTCACTAGCCCACTCTTATCCCACCCTTACTATAGCGCCCCACTTGTTCATCAACCCTTACAAGAATGTTCTTACTATCATAATTTCCACTGATTACACATGCCTACAGGCCAAGAAGATAAAGGAGTATTTGAATGATCCTTGTAATTTTGATGTGGATGCTACACCTGATGCTTTTGCTACTCCTGCTACTGTTGTGGGTCTGGCTGTTGCAGTGGAAGAGAAGAAGGAAGAACCTACTTAGGAATCAGATGATGATATGGGTTTTAACTTGTTTGACTAAGCTTTGTTTGCCTTTTATAAAATCAAATTTTATTATCTCTAGGAGTTAAGTCAATTTGTGAAATACTATTTTTATAAATTTTTGAATTGCATTTTAGTTCTTCCTATTCTATTAGTTATTAGAGGATAATGTTTTGTTTGGTTTAATAATTTCTTATTTGTTATGGAATCATTTGAGTTTAAAATAAAATAAATTAAAAACCTTAAAGCCTAATCCCCAAACTCTAAACCTAAAGTAACTAAATAAATTAAAAAATAAACCTAAACCCTAAAAGCTAATAAACCTAAACCTCAATTGAAACCCTAAGAATGGAAAAAACCTTGATTGTAGGAACATCACTGCCAAGCAAGCTCAATATAGATCTAGTGATGGAGGCAAAGACAGAGGTGACAGTTATCGCAGTGGTGGTGAGGGATCTGGAGGTGCTGGTGGATATGGAGATGCTTGTCGGAGCAATGGTGGTTATGGAGGTGGGAGGAGCAACGGAGCTTACAACCATGGTGATGGCAGAGGGAGAGATCAGTGATGTGATGGTGGATCCCACTACTTGAGAGGCCAAGGTGGTTCTGATGGGAACTAGAAAAACTGAAGAACAATCGATCCGATCTACTTATGGAACTATGTCTTTAAATTATAGACGGTTCAAGTTTTCTAATGTTTTTTATTTGCTCAATGCATGCTCATTTTTTATCTATGTCTCCCTTTGTGTCTTAGAAAACATGGTGTGTTACTTGGTTGATGAAATCAAAAAGAAGAAATGTTGAATATGATTTTATTCTCAATTAAAAAAAACCAAAAATCCTAAACTCTAAACTAAAACCTGAACCTTAAACTTAAAATTTAAACCCTAAACCTACAAGCCTAATCCTAAACCCTAAACCCTAAAACCCTAAACCCCAAACCCAAAACCTACAACCCAAAACCCTTAATGCCAAAAGCATAAACACTAAAACCCTAAACCCTAAACCCTGGTTGAGCTAATTTTTATGTAAGGTGATCTTAAAGAAGTTAGTGAAGAGGTTGCGAAAAATTAAGTTGGTGATCCTTCCTGTATTGGTCTTGGTGCACCTATTGATGTTGTCATTCCTCTGAGAAACATTGGTATAGATCCTTCACAGACTTCTTTCTTCTAGGATCTCAACATCCCTAATAAGATGAACAAGGGTATTGTTGAAATTATCCCCTGGCTGATTAGAAAGGATGAAAAGGTGGGATCCTCAGAGGATGCTCTCCTCATTAAGCTAGGGATTAGGCAATTCTTTTATGGCCTTGTCATCCAGTCTATGTATGATGATGGTTTGGTGTTCAGTCCTGAGGTGCTTGACCTCACTGAAGATGATCTCATCAAAAAGTTTCCAGCATGCCTTTCAATGATCACTTCTCTCTCACTAGCCCACTCTTATCGCACCCTTACTATAACGCCCCACATGTTCATCAACCCTTACAAGAATTCCCTCTCCATCGTGATTGCCAATGATTACACATACCCACAGGCCGAGAAGGTTAAGAAGTATTTGAAGGGTCCTAGTAAATTTAATGTGTGCTGGTGCTTACGCTACTCTGCTAGTGCTTCTCCTCTCTATTGCAATGGAAGAGAAGAAGGAAGAGCCTACTGAGGAATCTGATGAGGATATGGGTTTCAGCTTATTTGACTAAGTTTTGTTGGCCTTCTATAAAATAAAATTTTTTTATCTCTAGGAGTTAAATCATTTTGTGAAATATTTTTTTGTGAATTTTTTAATAGAATTTTATTTTATCCTATTTTATTTATTATTATAGGATAATGTCTTGTTTGATTTAGTAATTTATTATTTGTTATGGAATCATTTGAGTTAAAAATAAAATAAATTTAAAGTCAAAACCTTAACTATAAACCCAAACCCTAAACCTAAAATTAGTGTAACTAAATAAATTAAAAAATAAACCTAGACCATGAAAACTTATAAACCTAAACCTTAAACCCTAAAACCTAATAAACCTAAACCTAAACCTAAACCTTAAGAATGGGCGGAACTATGACAACAAGAACATATTTTTAAACTTTGCCCAAGTTTGCAAAAATAGACTTGTTGATTTTGAGGGAGGTAGTAAGCTGCATCCTCATATATGCTAACCCCATGAACTATAAATGGCTTGAGATCTCCATTGCATAGTAGAAGATCCCACTTCTCACGAACTTCATATATTGATGTAGAGAGGATGGAACTATGTTGTCCTCAAGTATCCATAGTCAATTTTCATAATCAATTTATATCTTCAATCATCTTCCTAAATATAAATCAAATCTACATTCAAATGATCAAAACTAAATCCAACTAAATCAAATTAAATCAAAACCCTTCCTAAGCCATATGACTAATCCCATGGACTTAGCTAGATCTTAATCCAAATCAAGTTAAACTCAATTGATTTTCTCACAAATCAATTTAATTTTAAATCATCTTCATAAATTTAAATGAAATATACATTTAAATCATCAAAACTAAATCAAACCAAATCCCAATCCAAACCAAGGCCACATGACCCAACTCCATGGACTTAGCCAAATTCCTTTATTCCAAAACCCAAATTCAATTGATTTTCTCATGAATCAATCATACCTTCAATCATATTCACAAATATAAATGAAATCTACAATCATCAATCCAAACCAAAATCAACCCAAGTCAAACCCAACTTAACCCAATTAACTTGAAATGTTCAAATGAACCAAAACCCATTTGAACCCAAGCCAATTGCGATTGAATTTATATATCAATTCCAAATTCATATATATAAATTCAACTAAATCAAACTCAACCCAAAATAAAGCCAATTAAACCCAATTGGTCCACTTGACCTAAAGTGGCCAATTTGACCTATTTGAGCAAAGTTCTAATCCTACCCAAGTTGGCTTGAACCAAGTCCATCAAAACCTCCCATTATGATTGCTGATCACCCTAGGTTGATCAATTGCCAAAAATTGAGTCAAACCAAGTCAACTTGGTCATTTGACCAAGTCAACACCTTAACCCATATTAACCCAAACTAGCCAAATTGCAACCTAAGCCAAATCCCTTGAAACCAATGATTCATACCAAATCAAAATCATTATTTGAATATGACTTGACCTTCAATTGATTCAAACATAACCCAATTGGCCCTCTTGACATAAGTTGTCCCAAATTGACCTAAAAGACAAAATTGGGTAAAATCAAAATAAAAACCAAATTGATTATGACCAATGGCGCACATTCATTCTAAATTGATTATTGAACTTGACCAAAGTCATGATTGAACCCAATTGAACACAATTGACCTACCTATCCCAAAGTGACCTAAAGGTTCAAGTTGGCTTAAATCAAACTAAATCCAAATTAATTAAAATCAAAGCCTACAATCATCTTCAATTGGTTAACTAAACCCTAATCAATACCCAACCCAAGATAATTTGGCCAATTTGGTCAAAATAGTCAATTTTACACATTTGACCCAAATGAATTCAAATAAGCCAAAATCAAATCTAAGCCAAACTAAACCAAACCAAACCAATTGAACCAAAACATTCCAAATGATTATATGAACTTGTTCCAACCCTTTGTTTGCCCCAATTTGACCAATTGGTCAACTTGACCCAACTTAACCCAATTTGACCTAAATGAGTCAAATTGAGCCAAACATAACCAAATTAACTCCAATTAACTTGAAATTTGGGCTAACCCACTTTTGGCTCATTTTAAATCTTCCCAAATCAATTCCAATATCAAATGATCTTTCTACCCTTGGGTCAAGGGCAGCAGATGAGATAAATCACCCATGTAAGTGGTCATTTCCATTCCTTGGCAACTTGGTACTCTCCATTCATTGGAGCATTTGAAACCCATAGGACACCCATGATCCTTCCATGGAAGTCACCTCCACACCTTCAACTAACCAAGTCGAGCCAACTCACCTCCTCCCTACCACCCATGACTCCTTGAGATGGCTGGATGACCACTAGAAGCCAAACTCAAACCCAACATTTGATCAAGATGAAGGGGGTATACACCCTCTCATTTCCACTCAAACACACACACACAAATCATTCCAAAGAACCCTAGCTACCCAAGATGAGCTGCTAGATCCATTCCCTAAGCTCCCAAGCTCATTCCTCGATTAGAAAATACCATTCCCATCCATCCTAAAATAGGACACTCCCATTTCTGACCTAACTTCTCCATTTCTCCATCAAACTCAAATTAACTTTGCATGTACTTTCCCTAGGCATCATCGAGTAAGAACGAGTCATCTCCCAAGCTTCTTGAGCATCGTAGGTGGGACTTCGATCAAAATTGACCTCTAAATCATCGATTCTTGGCCATCTGAGCGAACATCAAGGAATTGATCCAATTATTGCTCAATAGGGCTTCATCTCCACTAGATGAAGCTTCCTTAATCGTTTGAGCTATTGGTCTTGAGCTCTAGTGAGGTATGCTTCCAAAATCAATCCTTAGGCATAAATGGGTTGGAGCATTTTGAAGAAAAATTGCATCTCATGTGATCTTGACTATTGGATCCCCTTCAATCAATGTCGTGAAGGTATGGGATCCTTTTAGAGTTGATCCAACCTCGGGTAAGCTCAAATCAAGTGAGCAATGGAGGACGGACTCCATTCTCCCTCACACGTGTGACGTTAGATCATGCACCATCCATTTCCCATGATCAAAATGGATGGTTGTGATTAGATCTATTAGATCAATCTGATTTAATCCTATTAAGCTGTGGGATTAATGTTATCATCCGATCTTAGATCAGATGGCAGACGAGAAAGCACGACCGTCACCGCCATGTAGGTGCTAAGTCGGATAAGTTTCAAGTAGCCAATCCCACGATACCACATGGAAACCACACCGTATTAGTGCACCATGTGGTGCCAATAGGATTAGGCTTTAATTAAGCATAATTAATCATTTTTAATGGCTAAAACCTCTAAATATCATAAATCAATCATATAGAAATAAAAATATATAAATAAATACTCATTTTAAAGGTATTTTAGAGGATACTTAATTAAAAATGATCTTAACTAATTTTGAATAGTAATTAAGGTTTCATTGCAAAATTAATTAGATTAATTACTACTTAATTATTTGAGCAATTAATCCCAAATTTTAT
>JAKCPB010001442.1:0-84910 GCA_021442155.1 Cymbidium sinense | reverse complement strand
AGCCAAAACTCAAACATAAAGTAACTAAATAAATTAAAAATAAACCTAAACCCTAAGAATGGGTAGAACGGGGAGGAACATCACCGTCAACCAAGCTTAGCCAGATCCGGTGATGGAGGTGAGCAGAAGGCGATGGTTATCCGCAGTGGTGGGGGATCTAGAGGTGTTGGTGGATGTGGAGGTGGTGGTTAGAAGGTGGTTATGGAAGTGAGGAGGATGAGGTTATAGTATGGTGGTGGCGGAGGGAGATCGAAGATATGATGGTTGATCCCACTATCGAGAGGCCAAGGTGGTTCATGAGAACTGAAACTAAGAACTCGATCCGGACTACTTATGAAACTATGTCTTTACAAGATGGTTCTAATTATCTAGGTTTTTATTTGCTCTATGCTTGCTCATTTTTTATTTTGTGTGTCTTAGAAAACATGGTGTGTTACTTGGTTCATGAAATCAAAAAAGAAATGTTGTTCTCTAAATTAAACAAAAAAAAACCTAAAACCCAAAACCTAAAACTAAAACCTAAACCATAAACCTAAAAACCTAAACCCACTAAACCACAAAAACCTAAACCACCCTAAAACCATAAACCCTAAACCCTAAACCCTAAAACCTAAAGCCTAAACCCTAAACCCCAAATCCTAAACCCCAAACTCTATACCCTTAAACCCTAAACACTAAACCCTAAATCGTAAAAACCTAAAAACCTAAACCTAAACTAAATAAAACTAAAAAAAAAAAATAAAATAAAAAACCTAAACCTAAATAAAATAAATAAAATAAAATAAATAAAACTAAACTAAAACATAAACTAAAACCTAAACATACTACTAAACCTAAACCTAAAAATAAAATAAAATAAAAAAATATTAATAAAATAAAATAAAACCTAAACTAAATTAAAAATAAAATAAACCTAAATATAATAAAACCTAAATAAAATAAAAATAAAAAAAAACTTAAAATAAAAATAAAATAAATAAAACCTAAAAAATAAAACTAAAATATAAAACCTAAAATAAATAAAATAAAACCTAAACCTTACACTAAAACCTAAACTTAATAAATAAATAAAAAAATAAACCTAAACCTAAACCTAAACTAAAATAAACTAAAATATAAATAAAATCTAAACTTAAACCTAAAATAAACTAAACCTAAACCAAACTAAAATAAAATAAAATAAACTAAAAAAATAAACTAAACCTAAACTAAAAAATAAAACCTAAAATAAACCTAAAATAAAAAATACTAAACAAAAATAATATAATAATAAAAAAAAAAAAAATAAAAAAAAAAACATAAACTTAAAAAAAAATAAAATAAAACTAAACTAAAAAATAAACATAAACCTAAACTAAAAAAAAACTAAAATAAACCTAAAATAAAATAAGTAAACATAAAATTAATAAACTAAAATAAAATAAAAAAATAAACCTCATAAAGTATAAAATAAATTAAACCAACTGGTTTGAGTTTAAAGAGCCCTAAACCAGGCCCTAAATCTAAACCCTAAAACTAAAAAACCCTAAACCCTAAACTAACCTAAACCCTAAACTACCCTGAGCCACTAACCACTACCTAAAGCCACAAACTGAGCCACAGGCCCTGACCTAAACGTATGTGACAGGCCCCTGAGCCCTAGGCAATGTGACCTCCTAACTGACCTTACCCACCCTACCCAGCCTAAACCCTGAGGCCACAAAAACTAGGCCTAATCCTAAACCATGACCACTGACCTTAAACACTAAACCTAAACTAAAGATCCTAACCTAAACTATAACTCCCTGGGCTCTAAAGGCCTAAAACCTAAAAGCTAAACCTAAACTAAATAAAATTAAATAAATAAAATAAACCTAAAATAAATAAAATAAAATAAAATAAAATCTATTGAAAAAACCTAAATAAAATAATAAATAAAATAAATAAACTAAACTAAATAATATAAAACCTAAATAAACTAAAAAAATAAACTTAATAAAATAAAATAAAATAAAATAAAACTAAATAAACCTAAAAAAATTAACCTAAAATAAATAAAAATAAAATCAAAGCTAATCTTAAAAAAAACCTAAACCTAAATTAAAATAATAAATAATATAAAATAAACTAAACCTAAACTAAAATAAACTAAACTAAAATAAATAAAACCTAAACCTAAATAAACTAAACCTAAACCTAAACATAAACTAAATAAAATAAAATAAACTAAAATAAAATAAACCTAAACTAAAAAAAAATAAACCTACAAATAAACCTAAAATAAAAACCTAAAACCTAAAACCTAAAAAAATAAAATAAAACCTAACCTAAAACTAAAAATAAAAAATAAAATCTAAATCTAAAAGATAAAATAAAAATAAAACTCAACTAAAATAAACTAAATCTAAACTAAACCTAAAATAAAATTAATTAAAATCTAAACTAAAATAAATAAAATAAACTAAATAAAATAAAATAAACTAAATAAAATAAAAATAAACTAAACTAAAATAAATAAAATAAACTAAATATATAAATAAACCTACGGTTTACTTAATTTAAAAAACCTAAATTAAAACCCACCCTAAACCCTAAACCCTAAACCACAACCCCTAAACCTAAACCCTAAACCCAAAAAAATAAACCCTAAACCTTAAACCCAAAAAAATAAAACTAAAACCCTAAAAAACCCTAAACTCTAAACCTAAAATCAACACTAACCCTAAACCCTAAACCCACAAGCCCCAAACCCAAAACTCAAACAAACATAGTAACTAAATAAATTAAAAATAAACCTAAACCTAAGAATGGGTAGAACCTAGATGGGAGGAACATCACCGTCAACCAAGCTTAGTCTAGATCCGATGGAGGTGAAGCGAGGCGATGGTTATCGTGGTGGTGGGGGATCTAGAGGTGTTGGTGGATGGAGGTGGTGGTTAAAGCGTGTGGTTATGGAAGCGAGGCGGAGGTTATATGTGGTGGTGGAGGGAGATCGAAGATATGATGGTGATCCCACTACTAGAGGCCAAGGTGGTTGATGGGAAAGAAAGCGAAGAATGGCGATTATGCTGAAACTATGTGTTTATAATAAAGATGGTTCTAATTATCTAGGGTTTTGATTTGCTCTATGCGTGCTCATTTTTTATCTATCGACGCTTGTGTGTTAGAAAACATGGTGTGTTACTTGGTTCATGAAATCAAAAGAAATGTTGAGTCTAAATTTGTTTTCTCATTAAAAAAAACCAAAAACCCTAAAACTAAAATAAAAACCATAAACCTAAACCCTAAACCTAAAAACCCTAAACCCTAAACCCTAAAACCTAAACCCTAAACCCTAAAATAATAAACCCTAAACCCTCAACCCTAAAACCTAAACCCTAAACCCTAAACCCTAAATATTAAACCCTAAATCCTGTACCTTAAACCCTAAACCCTAAACCCTAAACTAACCCTAAACCCTAAACCCTAAAAAGCTAAAAATCTAAACTTAAACTAAATAACACCTAATAATAAAATAAATAAAAAACCTATGCCAAAATAAAATAAAAAAATAAATAAATTAAGAAACCTAAACCTAAACCTAAAAAAATAAAATAAAAAAATAAAGACTAAAATAAAATAAAATTAATAAAACCTAAACTAAATAAAAAAAAAAAAAATAAAAATAAAATAAAATAAACTAAACTTAAAATAAATAAAACCTAAACTAAACTAATAAATAAAACCTAAACCTAAACCTAAAATAAAATAAAAAAAACTAAAATAAACCTAAACCTAAACTAAAAATAAAACTAAAATAAACCTAAAATAAAACCTAAAACCTAAACCTAAAAAAATAAAATAAAACCTAAACCTAAACTTAAAAATAAAAATAAAACTAAACCTAAAAAAATAAAATAAAAATAAAATAAACTAAAAATAAACCTAAACCTAAACCTAAACCTAAAAAATAAACTAAATTAAAAAAAATCTACTAAAATAAAATAAACTAAACTAAATAAAATAAAAATAAAATAAAATAGAAATAAAAAAACTAAAATAAATAAAATAAATAAATTAAATAAACCTAAATCTTTTGCTTAATTTTAAAATTAAAAAAGCCCAACCTAAACCCTAAGCCCAACTGACACTACCCTACCCTAAACCTGACCCTACCACCCTAAACCTAAACTCCACCTACTGACCCTATCCTGATCTCTGATCCCTGACTAAACCTCCTGAGCCCTCCTCACTCCTAAACCTACAAACCTACCTGATCACACCCTGACCCTCCCCAGGCCCTCATACTAAATCCTAAACTATACCACTACTCCAAACTGACCCCCCTAAACCTCTAAATGCTGACCCCCCTTTAAACCTCAACTACCAAACCTAAATAGCTAACCTCCCCAACCTTAAACCCTAAATTCTAAACCCTAAACCTAAACCTAAACCTAAACCTAAATCCTAAATCTAAACCAAAACCCTAAACTTATTTTTTACATTTTGCTGGGTTATGTTTTGACCTCTTAGGTTGGCGGTGATTCTTATCTTTCCAACTTAGGTTGGCTTGGTTTTTTTTTTAGTCACGGTGGCTACTATCTTCTCTTATTACTGGTTGTTAGTGGATGACATGTTTTTCTCTAGCTTTATTCTATTTTTTTTGATTTGTTTTGTTGCCTCTCCTCTTGAACTTGAATTACTTTTGTTTTTTCATGGTTGGATGGGTGGCCTTCCTAGTGGGAACTACTATTGGTGTTGCCTTTCTAGCCTTATTTTGGAGAGTTTCTTGGCTACTTTTTGGGGATTGCCTCCCATTCTTATTGTTTTATGGATCATTCTTTTGCCTTGGTTTTATGTTTGGTTATTCTTAGTATTAGCCTCTATTGGGTGCATTGAGTTTTATGTTGTTATTATGCTTTCTATCAGGTTAGTCTTTTTTTTTGCTAGGGAAGTTTAGTTTTTGAGTGGTCTGCTTTTCTATATTGCCTTTCTATGGTGGTTGTGCTTCTTTGGACCTCTATTGTGTGGTGCTTTGTTGGTTTCTACTTTCCTTGGCTTGGGGATGCTTCCTTTGTTACTATGATGGGTTGTTCTCAGTGGTTTGCCTTATGGCTATTTTACTTAGCTGGTTTGGTTGGAGGACTTTTTGTCCTTGGAATCTTGGTTGGTTGATTTTTTTCTTGTTGGTCTTTTCCTTCTTCTTGGACAATTTGTTGGAGCCTTTTGCTATGTTGATCGAACCTTTGTTGATCCTTTTGGATTGGACTTTTTGGTATCGGGTTGGTGGCGCTTTGGCCTTCTTTTTGTTATTTTGTCTTGGTGATTTTCACCAGTTGCATCTTATGTTTCCTTCAGTTTATGGTTTAATTTATGACTTATTTAGTCATTTATGGTTGCTAACCCTAGTTTGTGTTGGTGACTGCTACTAGTTGGTAGTTTGTCTTGAGGGCTCCTATCTTGGTTTTGTTGGCTATTTCTCTATTAATTAGCATGGGTCTCGTGCTTGCTGATGGTTGGTTTTGGTTTTCCTTGGTTTGGAGCTTGGATGGGTATTTGGATAATGGTTTTGTTGGTGTTTCTTTGTTTTAGCCTCTCTCTAGGTTATTATGATTAGTATTGTGGTTTTTTTGGTGGTTTGGTTGCCTAGTTGCTGGTCGGTTGCTCTTTGTTTAATGGTGCAGGATCTGGAACTCTACGGACTCCTAGCCTTGGATGTTTACTTAAAATAGGTATGCTTGCTATGATGGCTTTGATGTTACTCACCTCTTCTCTCTAGTTGGTAGCATTACATATGATTGTAATCCTTCTTTATGAAGTTTGGATGCTCATATGTATTGTTGCCCCTTGGGATGATCCAAATTGAGCCTGAGCCTTCTCTTTCTCAGCTCTATCCTTTTCCTCTCTCCATCCTTATCCTTTTTAGCTATGACTTTTGCCTTTGTAGTGTTTTGCAGATTTCTTTTATAGGTTGGAACTTTGAAGAGGGAATGGCCATTACTCAGTCAACCTAAGTGCTATTGTTGTGGATCTTGCTTATCTTACTTTCTCAAAGGAATCATGAACTGCTGCTGACTCATCCTTTTACTATTTTAAGCATTTATTTTAGTCTTACTCTATGTCTTCTTCTCTTATGATTTTTAACTATTGTATTTGCTCTTTTATTTTCTTTTCTTTTTCTAATGTACTTAGATGGGGGTTTAGCTCTTTAGGTTTCTTGTATCTCTGAGAGTAGTTGAATCTTATAGCTTTACCAGGACATTGTATCTTTTCTTTTATAATAAAATTCTAACTTTCCCCCATAAAAAACCTAAACCCTAAACCGTAAACCCTAAAAAATATAAACCCTAAACCCTAATCTTAATCTAAACCCTAAACCCTAAACACAAACTATAAAAACCTAAACCCTAAACTAAACCTAAAAAACCCTAAAACTCTAAACCCTAAACTAATCCTAAACCCTAAAGCCTAAACAAACCAAACCTAAACCAAAAAAACAAAACCTCCTAAACCTAAACCCTAACCCTAAACCCTAAACCCCAAACCCTAAACCTAAACCTAAAGTAACTAAATAAATTAAGAAATTAACTAAACCTTAAAACCTAATAAACCTAAAACCCCTAAACCCTAAGAATGGGGGAACCTTGATGACAGAACATCACTTCAGGCTCATCTAGATCTGGTGGTGGAGAAGGTGAGGTGGGGTTATCATAATGGTGGTGGGGATCTAGAGGTGCTAGTGGATATGGAGGTGGTGGTGAGTGGTGGTTATGGAAGTGGGAGAGCGGGAAGGCTGGCCATGGTGGTGGCGGAGGGAGAGATCAAGGATATAATGGTCGATCCCGCTACTTGAGAGGCCAAGGTAGTTCTAATGGGAACTGGAGAAATTAAAGAACAGTCAATCTGATCTGCAACTTATGGAACTGTGTCTTTACAATGGAGATGGTTCTTGGTTTTTGATTTGCTCTATGCATGCTCATTTTTTATCTATGTCGTCACTTGTGTCTCAAAAAACTTGGTGTGTGTGGTGTTTATTTTTGAGATGTGGGACACCACATGATCTTAGGGGTACTTATTGAAATGATCGGTATGACATTAAGAAAGATGCACTATCTCAAAAGATAGAAATCATTACCCTATAATGGACCTAATCACCTAATAAGGACTCTTAAGGCATGATGGGTCTTCAAATGTACTAGAGATCTTTCCCCTACTTTACATGGAAAAGTAAAGTAGCATTTATATTAAGCCAGGTTCATTAAGTTCCTTATGGAGGCAAGCCTCCATAGTTAATTACTTCTTAAGGGATGTGAATCCCTTAAGAATACTCTTGATTAAAGTAGTAATTAAAGTCTCAAAAGATTTCAAGGCTAGACTATCAAAGGATTATTTGTATTGGAAAATTAAGTGGGAAAACTCAAGGAGAAGACTTATTAAGCCAAAGGAAACAAATGAATGCTCTTGATACTAGGAAACCTAGTGAGCATTTCAACCTATCCTATAATTGGACTTTAGAATTTTGAAATTGAAGAGAAGATCAATTTTGTTAAAGTTGACATTTCATTAGAAAGCTAGGACTTGTAATCCAACAACACAAGATTGTGGAGATGCCTAAGAGGTAAGGATTTATGCTTGTAGCCTGAAAGAAACAACCACCTTGGATCCTATATATAGGGAGCTTTAGCATAAGCTAAAGCACAACCTAAATCTAAGTGAAAATAGGCATATGGTTTAACTCCATAAGAGAGGATAAACCATCATTTCTAGACTTACAACCATCTGGGTGGACCCTAACACCCCCTATGCTTTAAATCTAAGAAGTCTGGTCATATGATTTGCAAGATTAGTTAGGTTGTTGCTTAATTAGAAAGAAACTAAAGTCCTTAAACCCACTCCCTAAGAGACTAGAGCATGAGTGGTATGAGCATATGACTTAGTCTAATGTAACATCTTTTCATATTTTATTTATTTTGACACTTTATTTTGACAAAGGCTTTTTGATTTACATGCATGAGAAAATAAGGTTGTTGTCTAAATCAACAAGAAAGTGTTTTCCAACACAAAGGATGCCCTCACAGTCAAGCATTCCCCATCTTGCAAGGATGGAAATCCCTTTTTTTTAAGAGTGAAATAATATGATGTGCATGTTGTTGGCCATTCAACATTCATAAGGGTTACTAAATCTTTTAATTATCTTGATTCATGTCATAGGCTTTATGTGAGGTTATGAATTGTTTAAAACTTATGAGTTGTAGTTAAAGAAAGGTTAATTTTTTTTCTAAGAGCCTAATCGCATTCAAGGCCACACATTCAAACATCAAACAAATAAAGAAACTAAGAAAAGCATGCCATCCTAATTGTGCACTTTAAACACAACATCAAACAAATTTTATAGCTAATGTAAAAGAATAACAGGCCAATGCGATTGGGTGCCATACAACCTGAAAAGAAAAATGGGTAGCCGAGCTCTACCCTTATACAACTGGTACATAAAAGAATAATTTATAATTTACAAATGATAAATGTTAAGGGTGGGTCTTCATGTCTTCATGTATCTTCCTTCTTCTTTGACTTGGTTTGCTCCACTTCAAAGGCTTCACATGGCCTCCCATGATAAACTTCTAGCCAATGCTCATCCTTATCCCCCATAGCTAATCCTAATTCTAATGTAAAATTACATTAAAAAAAAAGTAAATCTAACTACACCAATAAGATAAGTGTTAGCTAAAGACACATACAACCCATGAAATTATATTTATAATTTGGACTTAACACCCACATATGGGTAAGCCCAATCGTCTAACATGGATTATGCTTAGGGGCTTAAGCAACCTAAAGAGCATTTATATTTATTTTTTGTGATCCCTTAAACATAATCCCTTACAAAAAAAATATGATTAGGCTAATCACACCATCTAGTCTATAAAACATACACCCTAACATCCAATCTAAAATAATACATCACAAAATATAACACATCACACCATGCACCATCTAACATAAGGCTAGAAGTGGTGACTTAATCTAATGTGTGTGTATTAAGGCTTGTGTGGTATGTCTAACTAGGCTTTAGAGTTAAGATTTTCTAAGTGTAGAAAGATTCAACTTAAAGGGTGGTTTCACTTCAAGTTCTTTAATTAATTTGCAAGTTTTAATTTGTGTTTTCTTTTGTTTCATATAACCCACATATAACTAAGTGTTGTAAGAGAAGAAAAGAGGTTGGCCTTTTTCATCCTACCTTAAACCACTTTCTAAAGAATATTAATTTGATTTAGTTCTCTTTAGTGAATGGCTTATTACTCATTTTAGATTAATCCAAAGTTTAGGTTCACTTTAAATAATTCTATTCAATGTGAAATGCTTCTTAAGATTAATCTAATTGAAAAACTATCACATGACATGCTAAATCATTCCTCTCCATCACATGTAACATGCATACTTGAATGATGGATGTGAGTATGTACATTTGAAGCTTTATATTTCTTCTCTGATTGAATTATTTTTTTCATATTAATTTAAGGCTCTATATAAATTCTTATGCAAAAAATACATAGGATGAAATTAAACAAGTGTGTCATTGTTAACCAAGGAAGTGAGGTAATCAAATGACCTCCTTGGGTAGCTAAAAGCCTCATATTCCGGATATCCGACTATATACCATTACATTCAAACCATATGTAAATTTACATGCATGAACATAAGAAAGAGAGCTCCAAATCACATGATCAATTAATTCAATCACTTGAACAATTGCAAATGCATGTATTTTTTTAAAAGGAAGGATTACCATTCTCTAATTAAATACACACATGTATGTATAAAAGACATAAAAAGTACGTGCCTTTGTTAAACCGAGAAGTGAGGTAATCAAATGACCTCCTTAGGGCTAGCTAAAACCTCATAGGAATGTCAAACTATATACCACTTTTCTTAGATACATACACATGTATTCATAATTTGGAGAATGAAAATCATGCAAAAAAATTGATATTTAATTTGATTGATTCATTTATGTATATGAATTAAAGCCTCATCCAAATTTTAGTATTGAAATACATAAGAATGAAATCAAATGGAGTGCCATTATTGTTAAACTAGGAAGTGAGCTAATCAAATAACCTCCTTGGGGCTAACTAAAGCCTCATATTTTGGGATGTCAGACTATATACCCATTAACATTCTCACTTACATAAATCAATACATGAATAAATTGAAAGGAGCTTCACTTCATACATTTAAGCTATAATCACATGCATCTCCTATGTATTTATAACTTGCATTCATAGCATATGTAACCATTCATTTATAAGCTTTGGAAAATATGTTTGGATTTAATAGTGATAATAGCCACACATATTATAAATTAAATCAACACATGCAAGCTTGACATAAAGGAAACCCATTTGACTTAATTAATTTTGAAAAGATGAATGTGTGATTTCAAATGACATACAACATTTAACATGATTGAAAAGGAATGAATGAGCATAAACATGTGATTTCATTCAATTAAATTAATTCTAAGGACAATCAAATCAAATAAAAGCATTTAAAGAAAACCAACACTTTTAGTTATCACTTTCAATTTCATATTTGATTTGGTTTGAAGAAATGAGGAAAATTTGTTGATCCTAACCCATTCCCATGTTTGTGATTTAATTTGGTTTAATGAAAAGTAATTTAGTTGATTTTATGGGTTAATTAGGTTGTGTATGCATTAAATACATTAATTAACCCTTACCTATATTGCCTTAATTTAATTAACCAAGTAATTATGATCCAACATGATATGTACATACATTGGAAATTAAATCAGTAATGAACCTAAGAAATGAAAGAGGCCTAATGCAATTGGCTCACAATTAGTGATTAATTAAGTTAAGAAACTTAATTAAGTACTTTCATGGTTTTCCCACACATGTGGGTTAACCATAATTTCCTTAAATGTCTTTAGGATATTGAACACCTAAAGATCTACCAATGAATTGATTAATTAAGATTCCATGTGATTATAGTTTCAAATTGATTAATTAAGCAATTTAATTAATGAATTAAACCATCAATTAATCCCAAATTTAATTAATTTATTCAAGTGAAATGGACTTAGGGAAAAGATTGGGAAAGAGGTCCCAATCTCATTCTCCATGCCCATTCACTATTTTAAAATGATTAGCAAGCTTAATTAATGATTTTCTTACTATTTAGAATATTAATTAATTAGGAAAGTAATTAAGGTTAAGATAACCAATTTCCCTAATTAACCAAGCAATAAATACCAAGAAAATTATGGGACACAAAGGTCATCCCATTAATCAACCTCAAAAAGTTTGGGTTTAATTACTTAGGTAATTAATTAGAGTAATTAAGCTAATTATATTTTTAATTAAACTTAAATTAAGCCTTAATTATTATTCAAAATTAATTGGGATCAATTTTAATTGAATCTCCTCTTAAATACCTTCAAAATAAATTATTACTTGCATTTTTATGATTTTCTATGATTTGTTATAATTTTCCAAAGTTTTAGCTGATTTAAATGATTTTCCATGATTTTTATAAAGTCTATTAATTTATTTTAACTATTTGAACTTCAGAATGCAATATCTCCCAATTCATAAATCCTTTTGACTTGAAATTTTTATGGAAGGTAGATTTTACATTCAATTTTTATCTTAGAGAATTTCAAATCAATTTGATGTGTCTTTATAGTTTAATTAATGAAATTTAATTTTCACTAAAGCTTAAATTAAGCTCATAATATTCTATAAATTTTGGGGCTTTTGAGTTCATTAGATTCGTCTCGAAAAGATAAATCCAATGAGCCCTTATTTTTAATTTTTAGTTAAGTGTTTTATTTTTTGTGAATTTTTAAAATTTTAGGTGTTTTTAATTAATTTTTAAAAAGCATAAAATCCTTAATTTCTTACTTAACCTAGTCAGTGCTTGCGTAGTGCTAATTGGACCATGCAGTGCCACGTGGTACTATGGGACTGGCTGGAGCGATGCCACCTCAGAAGATGAGTGGGAATGCGAATAGGGATGCATGGATCAGATCTGACTATCTAATCATGGATCGAATGGTCCAGATCGATACACACGATCCGCATGATCTGAGCCGCATGATCCATTAATTAGAGCTGTGAGATCCACACAATTTGAATTGTTCGTCTCCCTCAACAGGAGATCAGATGGTTGTCAGGCGATCTGGCACAAGAAATGGATGGAACACTATTCTAGGCATAATTTTTGTGATTCTTGTAAAGAAATTGAATGAAAAACTTTATTTTAGGCTCAATTTTCCAGTGATCTACTCTGAAAATCACTCCAAATGCATGGGGATGATGTAAAATAAAAAATGCAAGGGTAATATAAAGAAAATTCCTAAAATTGAGCAAAAACCATTACAAATAAAAGAACCTAAGGCCGACTACAATTTTAGAAAATTATCTCACCAGGATTGATTTTTGGTGGTGGTGATGATCCGAGCATGCTCTTGAGTGGATGAAGAAGCTTTAGAATGGGTTTGGGCTCTTACTTCACTTTAGAATAAAGTATCCACCAATGGTTGCCACTTCCTCACCGAGAATGTTGATTTTGATGGCTTTTACTCAAAACCAAGTGGGAAAGTTGCTAGTTGTTTTGGAAGCTCTTGGAGAGTGAAATGAGTGTGTGAGGAAGAGCTCTTGCCTATGTATTTCCTGTCTCCTTACAATGGCCGAAAATCACCTCATTCATGGTGATTTTTGGCTCCAAGTGGGTGTCCTTTTCTTGAGGAGGTTGGGATTCTCCTTAGGTGGCTTAATTTGGTTTCCCAATGAATAGGAGGTGACTTCTATGAAGGACAAGTGGGTGTCCTAGCGAATGGAAGTGGAGGTCCTTCATTCCAAGTGTTCTAATGATAAATGGGAGGTGATTTCACCTCCCCATAAGTCATGGCTCACCCAACCACCTCTTGGGTTAGGTTGGGCAGTGTCCTTGGAGCCTAGGTGGACCAATCGATGAGTGTCAAGTGGCCAAGGAAGAGAAATGACCATTTATATGGGTGTTTTGTCTTATGTGATACCCTTAGCCCAAAGGTAGAGTGGTCATTTGATATTGAATTTGATTTAGGCAGATTTGAAATGAGTCAAAAGTGAGTTGGACCAAATTTCATTTCATTTGGAGTTCATTTGGTTAGGTTTGGCTCAATTTGACCCATTTGGGTCATATTGGGTCAAAATGGGTTAGGTTGACCAATTGGTGAAATTGGGTCAAACTAAGGATTAGGTCAAGTTCATATTACTATTTGGAGAGGATTGTATGCTTCGGTTTGATTTAATTTGGGTTTAGTCTAATTTGACCCTTTATGTCAATTTAGGTTAACTTGGGTCAAGAGGGCCAACTGGGCTAGGTTTAGCTCAATTGAAGGTCAAGTCATGTTTAAATATTGATTTTGGGTTGATTTAAATCATTGGTTTCAATGAATTTGGCTTAGGTTGCAATTTGGCTAGTTTGGGTTTATATAGGCTAAAGGGTTGACTTGGTTTGACCCAATTTATATCAATTGATCATCCTAGGGTGATCAACAATCATGATGAAGTTTGGATTGGCTTAATTCACTTTGATTTGGATTGAATTGGATTTTGGTTCATGTAGGTCAAATTGGCCACTTTGGGTCAAGTGAACCAATTGGATTTAGTTGGCTTGATTTAGTTGAGTTTATATATAGATTTAAGATTGATATATAAATTCAACTACAATTGGTTTGGATTCAAATGAGTTTTGGTTCATTTGAATATTTCAAGTCAAATGGGCTAGGTTGGGTTTGACTTGGGTTGATTTTGTTTTGACTGGATGATTGTAGGTTTCATTTATATTTGGATAGATGATTGAAGGAATGATTGATTCAAGAGAAAATCCATTGATTTTGGCTTAATTTAGATGGGTTTTGGCCAAGTTCAAGGAAATGGCTTAAAGGGTTTAAATTGGGTTTTGATTTGATTTTGGATTTGGTTTTGGCTATTTGAATTTATATTTCATTTATATTTGAGAAGATAATTGAAGGTACAATTGATTTATAAGAAAATCAATTGAGTTTGGATTGAATTGGATGGAAATTTGCTAAGTTCGTGAAGGTTGATTAAAGAGCTTGGGAAGGATTTCAAGTTTTGATCTTGGGTTTCTATCATTTGGAATTGAGTTTGGACTTGGATTTGGATTTGAAATTGAGTTTGAGGTTTGGTTGGAAATTTGGATTTGAATTGAATTTAAAAGGTGTACATGGATTGGGTTTGTATAGGGTAGGTGATTTTCTAAGTCCCTAAGGCATGGCCTAATCCTATGATTAACCCTTCTAATTCTCTAGGCTTAGGTAAAGTGTTCACCCACTCTCTAGAAGTGTCTTATGACTAAAGAAACCTTAGTGTTTAGAAGGTTCCTCAATCTAAGAAGAGGAGGTTGAAAACTCACTCCAAAAGTGAGGTCAACAAAAGGACCACCCCAATAGGTGTGGTGTAGCTGACAAGGCACACCGCATGTATTGGCGGGCGATCAACAACATCAAAAAGATTGCAAACACTAATGAAAATGATTTATACCTAAACCCAAAAGGTAGATAGAATCATGATCTAAGTGCAAAGTAGCTCTCTTTATCCCAAGGGCATAAGAGAGCCAGATGGAATCCATGGGGGATTGAGTATGTGAACCTTCCACTAGGAAGAAGTTCAAGCTATCCACTGAGGATATGGATTTGAGTTTGATTATGAATATGATTTGTTTGGGTGTGTATCCATTCAGGATTAGAATCTATAATCTGCTATTGATTGGGAATGTGAACATTCCACTAGGGAAGCAGGTTCGGGCTATCCATTGGGATAAGAGTTTGATGGTATTTCTTATGGCTCCACTGGAAAGATTAATTTGATTTGCACCTTCGCTAAAGAGAAGTTTGGTTTGTTCAATATATTTTAATTTAACTCCACTTAGAAGGTTGGTTTCAAATTTATTTATTATGGACCCTTTCAGTGTGGGATGGACCCACTTAGAAGAGGTTATGCCGGCCTTGACCTATCTCAGATTTACAAATCCAAAGGGATAGTCTACTAGGCATAAGGTAGGACTATCTGACCTAAGTGGTTTGCCTATTGGATTGCAATGGCTATACTTAGAAGAAAGCATAGTAGACTTACATCTTTCAAAGCAGGGATCAGCTTGGGTGATCTATTGGATCCGCAATAAATTGAACCCGACCTAGTGGGGCTACTTGAGTGAATGCCACTAGGGGACTTATGTCAACTCAAAAGTAGTTAAGATTAATTTCATTAATTTCAATGATTTTTTTAATTTGAATTGGTTTGTTTTCATTTGTTTTAATTTCATTTGATGGATCCCATCATTGTACGATGGACCGCACTGAGAAGGGGCTATGTCGGCCTTGGCCTATCTTAGATTTATCGATCCAAAGGGCTAGTCTACTGGCTGAAGGGTAGGACAATCCAACTTAAGGGGTGCCTTTCAAAGTGCAATAGCTTTGCTAAACAAAGCGTAGTAGACTTACATCTCCAAAGTAAGGAATAATTATTGGGGTGACCCATTGGATGTGCAACAAATTGAACAGACCTAGGGCCTCCGTCGATTAGCAATGATTGTCTTGAAAGAATGCATAGCAGACTTATATTTGCCAAGCCAGATGAATCCACAAGTATATATATATATATATATATATATATATTATATATATATATATATATATATATATATATATATATATATATATATATATATATTTGTTGGACTAGACCTATCTTAGATTTACTAGACCAAGGGAGAATCTATGCATCCACATAATAGGATCTCTAACCACAGGGGTGGTTAATAGGAAATGGGGACTATCCAATCCAGTAGTAACCCGGGTTGTGTCTAAATGAGGTCGCAAAGGATGTGAGGCAAATAGAGTGCCACAAGGGTTGTACCACTAGGGGCGTTATCTTGGACCCTGTAAATAAGAAAGCCTGTAGGTGTATGGTAGCCAACTCAAGGAGAAAGCATAGCAGACTTACATCTACCATGAGTGGTGTATCCACTGGGTGGGTCACTATCAACATAGCGAACACCAACCAACCTAAGGTTCCCATTGGTGTGCAACAATTAGTCTAGGAAGAAGGCATGTAGACTTATATCTCCCTAAAGTTGAGTGATTGTGGGATAGTTCATCATCCTTGAGGTGCTATCGACCTGGGCTACCTGTCGTACAGCATTTGTAGGAAGAAAGTGTAGCATACTTACATCTTTCGAAGTGAGGAACAACCACTTGGGTGACCCATTATTGGCATAACTAGTCGAACCCAACCTAAGGGCGACTACTAAGTAGGGAGTCACAAAGAAGGACTGGACTCAGACTTGAAGTAGTCAAGAAGAAAGGTGCTACTGGGGGGCCTTACCCTAATCCTCTACTCGACCAAGTCAGTTCATGGATGGTCCAAGAAGGAAGCATATAGTAGATTTATATCCTCTTAAATGAAGCCAACATGAAGGTAGCTTACAGACCACATCGTAAAGCCTACCATGCTAACATAGTGCTTGTCTGTGTGCAATGGTCAAGTTAGGAAAGAAAGCGTAGTAGTCTTACATCCTTCTAAATAAAGGACCACTACGGTGATGCACTTGGCAGCACATCGACCTAGAGCGACTAATGAGTGAGTGCCATATGGGGTTATCCCACATCAAAGTAGCAGACAAAAGATGTATATGTGGGTTTGTCAGATATACTCAACCAAGTCAGTTCATGATGGCTAGTTTAAGAAGAAGGCACTGATCGCACAGTAAGACCTACCATGCGAACAAGGCACTCAATGGTGTGTAACGATCAAGTTAAGAAGGAAAGCATAGCAAATTTACATCCTCTTGAACAAGGGACCACTGGGGTGACACACTAGCAGGATAACACGTCAGCCCGACATAGAGCAGCTAATGAGTGAGGGCGAGCGTTATCCCACATCAAAGTTGCCCGAGACAAAAGATGTGTATTTGTTCATGTGTTTGTGTTGTGTTAATGTAGGATAGGATGCTGCTTGGGTTCCTTACACCTACCTTAAACACATCAAAGAGTGGATGAAATGGTGTGACTCCACCAAGAAATGATGTCTCTCAAGTTCTCTTACACCTAACTTAGTTGTACTAGTCAAAAAATGATGCCTCTTGGGTTCTTATACACCTAACATAATAGCACAGAATCATATGTAGTTCATGTTTATGTTGAAGAAGGATAGGATGCCACTTTGGTTCTCTTACACCTATCTTAAACAAGTCATGGTGGATTCGCAAAATAAGCAAATAATGCCTCCAATGAAGAAGGGATTTGATGAATGGAAAGATAGGATTTTTATTAACGATAATTATTTTCAAACATTATTTTAAGGATAGTATTTCTTTAAATAGAACCCGTTGATTGGAAGCATCGGGCGCACCCTTACCATAGTGGTTTAAACTACTTTCCATCCTTCGAAGTACCAAGGTAGGCCTTTCAACAATCGGAAGTAGAATCTTGATTTGAAAAGTTTTGAGATAGACTAACTTTGAAAGAGTTTAAACCATCAATATTCAACGTTAATTGAAATCTCTCTCCTATTAAGTAGAATCTTGGAGGATGCATCTCTAATGTCACTTTAATCTCTTTTTAGATCAATCCTTATTATCCCATGATGCTTTACTACAAGCCTTAGAAACTCCCCTAAAGTCATCCTGTATACTTTAGGGATTCAACTTCAAGTTGTAGTGTCATAACCAATCAAAGACAACTACTCAGATCATAAAGATGGTCTTCCTTTTTCTTTAACCCTAGTGACCAAAGAAAGGCATGACCTTATAGCGATAAATTCAATGGAAATTATAAGTAAATGACCTCTCATCCTCTAGCATCATTCAACCCATCCTTGAATGAGAAGACTGCATGTAAAGAGGCTATGTCTACTATCAAATTTGAAATAGGTAATGTGGATTCATCTTCAAGACATGCATAACTGAAATCTTCAGAATCGACATATGTGCGGATTTGAATGTCCTTCCTTTTGACTGGGCATAATGTTGGGTAATCATGATAGTATCTTTCTTCTTCAATAAGGTTGACTTCAAAGATCTTCTTCTTGGTAAATGTTTGCATCAATAGTTTGCAAAGTAGGAATAGCAATAGGTTCAATTTTGAGTTTGTAGACTGCTACCTTTAGAGATGTATTGGGCACTTCATTATGGCCTTAGGTAAACCAGACTTTAAACTACAAAAGTAACCTAACTGAGTCGTTGGCATTTTCTTTCTAACTTTAATATGTTATGAGGTTAATCCCTTAAAACTCATTGGTTGATGATCTAATTTTCTTCTCAACTTCAGGGAGTGTATCCTCTACTTGAAAGTCTTCTAAATTCTTTAATCAAAGTTGGTAGACTAGGCAAAGATGATTTAATTACTTCATTTGATGGTTTATCTATGATTGTTGAATCCTCTTTCAAGCTTGAAGAAAGAGACGAAGTGGAAATTTGATTTCTCATATATATATATATATATATATATATATATATATAATATCATGAGATAGTAAAATTGGATGTGCTTATATTAATTTCTATCATATCATTCATGAATTATCCTTTTAGAACTTTTTTGTTTTACTGTTATCTACTCCAAAGACTTGTCAAAAGTAGACTCAAAATTTATTTCACACACACACACACACACACACACACACAATATATATATATATATATATATATATATATATATATATATATATATATATATATATATTTTCTCTCCTTTTCTTCAAATTTACACCTTACATGATTTATCCTTTGGATTCCAAATCAATGTGTATTATTGGTGCTTTACTTTTCTCTTTTCTTCTTTCTTTCTTCTTCTCTTTTTTTTTCATTTTTCTTTTCTTTTTTTCTTTTTTTTTTGTTTCATTTTTTCTCTACTTTTTTTTTGAGTCTTTGTTTATATTGTGTTCTTTGGAGGATTTCTTGTCTTTCCTTTCCATAGGATATTCTATATTGAGTATGACTTGAGGAGGTTGTCACTAACTGCAAGGAAGAATCAGGTTAAGTTCCAATCAAAACTTCTATCTTCTTAGCTTAGTGGGTAACCTTCCAAGATAGTTTAGGTCCTTAAGATTAACCTTCAGAACAGTTTGATGCACTTATTTTTGATTATGAAATGTATCTTAAGAACAATATAAAATTTGATTAGTTTCAATGACTAGTTTGCTTCTTCCTATGGTGTTGATCAAAGTGGTAGGAACCTACCACTACAACAATTAGCTTTTATGATATCTTATGAAAGAGAGGCAAAATTAATGTCTTCCTACTCTTTTATGGTGCCCAAAATTTCTTCTATTAGATCTGATGATTCAAACTCTTTGTCGATAGTGACACCACAAAAGTTTAGAATGGGGTATCTCTACCGTTGAATCCTTAAAGACATCAAGTACATTACATTTTTTTATGGATTATGATTGTTATTGTGATTGTCATTTTGAGAGTTGTCTTCTTTTTCAAAATTAGGATTCAAATCATTTGAGTCATACTAGAATGGATAAGACATACTAAAAAATCCTTATTGATCTTATTCTTGGCTCTTGATGGAACTTTATGGTCTTTCTCCTTTGGTTAGGAAACTCAAAATCATCTGGAGGTCAAATGAAGATGTGGCTTCACCACATCCTCTCTGATGGTCATGAGGGCTACAATCTTTGCATTGCTGGAAAGAGAACCATATCAGACCTTCACTTGAATGTTGTTGACTTGAATTGTAAGCTTGATTTGATTATTGAATTGGAACCCTCATTTAACAAATTTAGGTATGCTAAATGGGGTTGAAATATTAAAGAAATTTTGAATTTTGTTTTTTTTTGGAGAAGAGACTTTGAATTTGATTTAAATTTAGTACCCACATTCAACAAATTTGGGTATGTTGAATGGGGTTCAAATGTTTTGGTGAGGCACTTAATTGATGCTTCCATGTTCTCATATTTGAATTTGATTTTATGTTTGGGACCCTCATTTAACAAATTTGGGTATGTTAAATGAGGGTCAATTAACTTTATTTGATTTTGGAATCTTCACTTAGCAAATTTATGTATGCTAAATGAGATTCAAGTGCATGTTTGAAAACAATTTTGAAAGCATTTTGTTATTTGTGATGTTTATGTCATGCATTTGATCTATTGAATTCGATTTGAAAATGGGATCCTTACTTAGCAAAATTAGGTATGCTAAGTGAAGCCCAATGTGTTTGATGTATTTTGATTTGATTTTGAAAAATGAGACCCTTAGCAAATTTAGGTATGCTAAGTGATGCCCAATGTGTTCAATGTATTTTGATTTTATTTTGAAAATTGAGACCCTTAACAAATTTGGCATATTAAGTAGGGATCAAGTGTGTTTGATGAGTTTGTTTTATTTTGTTTTGAAAGAGGAGAACTTCTATTTAAAAAATGTGGTATGTTAAATAAAGTTCAATTTGTTTTCAATTTTGAAAAGGTAGGACTCTCATTTGACAAATTTGGGTATGTCAAATGGATTTCAAGTGTTTTTTATTTGTGATTTTAAAAGGAAACTCTACTTAGCAAATATGGGTATGTTAAGTAGAATCCAATTTGCTTTTGATTTTGAAAATTGAATTCTCATTTGACAAATTTGGGTATATCAAATGGAATTCAAATATGTTTTAATTTTTAGTGATTTTGAAAGGGGACTTCCATTTAACAAATTTAGGTATGTTAAATGGAAATCAATTATATTTTTCTTTTTTGATTTTCAAAGATGGATATTTGTGTGTGATGTTGCTTTTGAAAAGAGAAATTTAACTTAGCACATGTAGGATGTGCTAAATGAAATTTCAATTTTATGTCATGATCTTGTTTGAAAATCTTCATTCAATAAGCTTAGGTGTGTTAAATGGAGATTACTATTTTGAAACATGTGCTTTTGGAAAATGGATTTTAAAATCATTTGATTTCAAATTTTGAAAAGAACCTCCATGCAACAATCATGGATATTGGTTCATGAGATTTGGTTATCTTTAAATGTAGATATTTTATCATGTGAATTTTAATTTGAGAAGTGCTTTTGGAAAGTATATATATTATTTACAAAGTGTTTATTTTCTTAAGTATGAGATGAACCTTGCCTCACCAAGAGAATGGTAAAGAGGTTCTAAATTTTTAGTCATCTCCTTTAGTTAATTCAAAGAAATGTTTTTATTGGTAATCCTTTTCATAGATATTTTTTTAGCACTTCTATTTCTCTCATACCTAAGAAACATAATCCAAACTATTGGAGTGATTTTAGACCTATTAGTCTTTGCACCTTCTTCAATAAGCTGATTTCCAAAATTCTAACCACCAAGCTCAGTCCTTTACTTCATAGGATTATCTCTCTAAACCAAAGTGGTTTTGTTCAAGATAGATCTATTTTTGATAATATTCTGCTTGCTTAAGAATTAATTCATGATTTAGATGCTAAGACTAGAGGTGGCAACATTCTGTTCAAATTAGATATTACCAAAGCTTTTGAAAATATCTCTTGGGATTTCCTTATCCATATTCTAAATTTATTTGGGTTTTTTATAAATTTATCTTTCTTATTAAAAATTGTATTAATAATGCTTGGTTTTCTATTTTGCTTAATGGGAAGCCTTGAGCTTCTTTCCTACTTCCCATGGCCTAAGATAAGGGAATCCTCTCTCCTGCCTTATTTATTATTATTGTTAAGTATAGAAGCATCAATGATCTATTCTTAAATAATCCTAGTTTGTATTATAGAACTCTTGGTGGTCTTCTTGTTTCTCATTTAAGCTTTGTAGATGATTTCATTATTTTCTGTCATGCTTCTATTCACCATATCAAGAATCTTAAGATTTTGTTTAAATAAATTTGGTAGAGAAAGTGGTCTATCTATCAATGATAACAAAAGCTATTTTAATACTTCTTCAAGCATCTCCAATAATAAAATTAATCAAATCCTGCATATCACTAACTTTAAACATCAACACCTTCCTCTTAAGTACTTGGGTGCTCCCCTTTTTAAATTTCCAAAATGATCCCATCTTTTTGATGTGTTAATTCAAAAAATTTTAAATAAAATATCTATTTAGGAATTTCATTTACTTTCCTTTGGTGGCAGGTCATTATTCTTAAAAGCACTTTCAATTCAAAGCCTCTTTATTTGATTCAAACTATTATCCCCACTAATGCTACTCTTATCAGAATTGATCGCTTGCTTAATAATTTTTTTTGGGGATCCAATAATTCTACTAAAAGAATGCATTGGACTTCCTGGCATAAATGTTGTGGTCCCTTGGGTGAAGGTGGTCTCGGTTGCAAACTGATTCGTGAAGCTATTACTAGCTTCTCTCATAAGCTCTGGTGGAATTTTAGAAAGAATGATAGCCTTTGGGCTAATTTTATGATGAAAAATATTTCCAAGTAAACACCCTCTTATCTATGCTTATAAATTTGGTGACTCTCCAGTTTGGAAATGGTTTTACTTCATTAAATGAGTTGTTGAACCCTTAATATCTTGGGTTATTCATTCCGATTCTTCTTTCTTTTAGCAAGACAATTGTATTGGAAATGGCTCAATTGAATCTCTTTTATCTACCCACTCACTCTCTATCAAAGTTAACTCTTTAGCATAATGACACTTGGAAAAAACTTGATATATATGTATTTCTCTTTTAGATAACTTTAGAAATATCCTTATTTTCTCTAACAAACTTAGCCAAATTCTCTTTAAGCTTTCTTACAATGGTGATTTTGTTCTTAAAGAGGTTCAAAATTTTATTAGAGATAAGCAAAACTCCTCTAATATTTTCATTAAACTTTGGAGCAATATCATTCCCATTTCTCATTCGGCTTTAGCTTGGAGGATTTTGAAAAACTTTATCCCTGTGGACTTTTTGCTTTCAAATAAAGGGTTTTATTTGCCTTCAAAGTGCTATTGTTGCTTTCATATTGAAAATGTTAATCATGTGTTTATCAATGGTGCTATTTCTTCTAAATTATGGTTATGGTAAGATGATTTATTTAATACCAACTACTTTCATGGCAATCTTTCCAAATATCAACTTCTTGAAGTCTATTTCCAAAAAATTGTGAAAGGTCATATCAAAGTTTTAGTTGCTATTACCCTTATCTGGTTCATCTAGATGAACAAAAAAAATGCTAAATATCATGGTATTCCTATAATCCATAAAGGATCCTCTAGAACCAAAGAAAAAATTCAAGCTCTGTTTAATGCCAATCTTATTAGTAACATTCATTTTACAGGCTATAAATTTGTGGCTAAAAATTGGGTATCATTCTACGATGTTGACTCTTATAAAAAGCTAGGATTATCCATTGGATCAAACCCAAAAGAAAATTTGATTAAAGTGAATCGATGGTTCTATTGCTCCCAATAAATATGGTGGTGGTATTCTTAGGAATTCTAATAGGTAATATCATTATGTTTTTGCCTATCCTCTTAGAGCATGTTCATTATCTATCTTTGAGCTTATATGTCAATAAAGCTATTGAAATGGGTTTGAATAAAAGTTTCCTCAACATGGATTGAAGTTGATGTGCTCTTGCTTTTGACATGCTAAACTCTAATAGAAGAAATGCTAATTTATTATATCTTCTCAATCATTCTGAAAATCTTCTTTCTCAAGTTTGTTATAAACTTTCCCATATCCTTCATGAAGGTAATGCTTTTGCTGATTTCTTGGCTACTTTAGGTGCCAACTTAACTGATTTCACTTTATTTTACAATCAAAATTTGCCTAAACTTTTAAGGGGTTTGGTCAATCTGGATAACACTGGATTGTCTTATCTCAGATTATAATTTTCTTGGTTTGGTTTTTTCTGTTGGTTTTTGATGAGCCATTGCTTTTGGTTCCCCTTTGTTAAACCCTCTTTGGGTTGTGGCCATTTGCTTATTTTCACTCTTGGGCCTATGTTGGTTTTTGTTTCTGAGCTATTGCTTTTGGGTTAGCCAAGGGGTTGCTACCTAGTGGTTCCTATTTTTTCTGCCTAGGTTATTTTGATTTTTTTAGCCTAGTGGCTATTGTTTGTTTGGATGATTATTTTTTGCTTGGTTATTTTTTACTTTCATTTGGGTGGTGGCTTTTGCTATTTTCTATATGGGGTTTTCCATATCTCTGAGCTAGTTTCTTCCTTAACTAAGTTGGATTTTTTGCTATTGTGATGGCTGGCTAGGTGGGTTGGCTATATGTTTGGGTTGGTTAGCTAGTTTATTGCTTTTGGAGCGATTGGAGGCTGGTGGTCTAATTTTGATTGGATTTGGCAAGGTGGAGGTTATTTATTGATTGTTATTTTTTCTTTTTTGTGAATTAGGTTTTGGTTGTTAGTTTGGGTTTGCTCTTTCCTAGTTATCTTGGGTGGTTTTGGCATGATGGATGTTGTTGGTCTTTTCACTGATTTGGATTTTCTACTATTGTGGTCATTAGCTGGTAGGCTATGTTGGCTGACTAGGTTTGTTGGCTATTTTGGCTAGCTGGGTTGGTTGGATGGGTGCCTATTTTGGCCTTTCTTTCCTGCTCTATTGGTGACATACAGGTTGGCCTGCTCTTACTATGGTTCTCCTCTCTTGGCTGCTATAGCTTCCCTTTTTGTGGTTTGGATGACAGTCTTGCTTCCTTTCCTATTTGCTTGTGGAGGACATGAGCTCTTGTGTTTTTTTCTTTTTGGTCTTGGTTTTTTCTAGATTGTGTTGTTAAGGTGATGATGCTTGCTCCCTTTGATGTTATTATTCCTCTTTGGTGGCTTTGGTGGTGTTCCTCTTGTCTCTTCTGATGGTTGGTTGACTTTCGCCTTATTGGGCTTATTTATTTTGGTGGCTTTGTGGTTATTATATGCGCTTGGAAGAGTTTGTAGCCTTCAAGATGATGGACATGGGATGATGGGCTACAAGAGGTATCGGCAATAATGGCCTTGATGTTTCACTCTATCTTCTTTTGGTGGTAGCACTATATATGTCGTAACCCTTCTTGATGTTTGGATGCTTACATATAGTGTTGCTCCTTGACATGATTGTAACTGAGTCTGAGTCTTTTCTTTACTTTGCTCCATTTCCTTGCTCATATTCTTTATGCTTGCTTAATTATACTCATCCTTTCATTAGTATGTTGCATATTTCTTTTATATGTTGGTAGAATCTTGCAGGTATCGAAAGGACCTAGTGGATGTTGTTGTTGTGCACATGGATCAGTTGTTATTGCTGATTTGGTTTTGCTTTTGCTTTTATTTTTTTTATATTATTGTAATAGTTAGGGGGTTTATCTCTTTAGGACTTATTGTAGCTCTTTGAGCATTACTTTAGAGATTTACCCCCTCTAAGGACTTTGTACTTTTTCTTTATGGTAATAAAATTCCCTTAATTTCCCTAAAAAAAACCCTAAACCTTAAAAGCCTAAACTTAAACTAAATAAACCATAAATATAAAATTAATTAATTAATTAATTAAATTAAAACTAAAACCTAAACCTAAACTTAAAAAAATAAAAATAAAAAATAAAACCTAACTATAATAAAATAAATAAAAACATAAACTAAACTAAAAAACCTAAATAAAATAAAAACTAAACCTAAACTAAAAATATAATAAACCTAAAATAAAATAAAATAAAAACCTAAACCTAAAAATATACCTAAAATAAATAAAAAAATAAACATAAACCTTGAAAAAACTAAACCTAAAATAAAAGTAAAATAAATCTAAAGCTAAACTAAAATAAACTAAACTAAAATAAATAAAACCTAAATCTAAACCTAAACTAAATAAAATAAAATAAACTAAAATAAACATAAACCTAAACTAAAAATAAAACCTAAAAATAAACCTAAAATAAAACCTAAAACCTAAACCTAAAAAATAAAATAAAATCTAAACCTAAAATAAAATTAAAAATAAAACCTCAACCTAAAAAAATAAAATAAAATTAAACTAAACTAAAAAAAATACATAAATCTAAAACTAAACCTAAAAAATAAACTAAATAAACTTAAACCTACCAATTTACTTAATTTAAAAAAATAAAAAAATAAAATAAAAAAAATTAAAAACCCTAACCCTAAACCGTGAACCCTAAAACCTAGGGGTGTGCATAGTTTGGTTTAAGCCAAAAATCCGATTAAAATCGAACTGAAATTTTTTATTTGAATCAGTTTTTTAATTATATTTTGGATTTTGGATTTAATTTTAGCTAAATTCAGTTTTTGGATTATGGATTGGATTTAACAATTTATAATCCAAAAACTGAAAATCCACACTTATTTTGGTGATGGTACCCTAGCAAGTCAATTTAAAACATTATCGACATACGTAGTAAGTAGCGCCCTTGTTTAAGCTCATTTGAGTGGACATCGGGCAAAAGGCAAACCTAAAAGTGATTCCATATTTTGATATTTTCATTCATGAATGATGATTCATCTGATCAGGGAGGTGAATCAGCAAAAGGGAGGCGAAAGGGAAAAGCGGCAAAGCTCCCAAAAGGAAAAAAGCAATTCCCCTTTGGAGTTTAGGGTATTCGGTAATTGGTATTCCCATAATCTCATTCCTTTCATCCTTTGAATCCTTTCTAGTTTCTACTCTGCAGCTCTACCGAGAGGAAGAGAGTCGGTACGTGATGTTCTCTACTTCTCTGAATCTCTAGTTCTCTTCGACAGTTCGACAATTCAACATTCTGTAATTCTGTTCAACTTTTGGTTGTAGACTTGTAGTTATCGATGACTTTTTTGTTCTGTACTTCAGTAATTCTATTCACGATTCATCTGTTCTTACTTGACTTCTCTTCTCGACTCTCTCAGGCTCTCCACTTATCGTCTCATGGTCTATTCTCGGTTCTAAGAAGTCTAAGAATTACGGTGTGCTACAATAGCATTGTTGAGCAATGCAATAGGTTTTATCTCGATTCTCATGGATTATTTTATCTTTGGACCGTTGGTTAGTGTTTTGTTTCTAATCAATTTGTGAAATGTGTTATGTATATATAGAAATGTCCATTGGCATTTGAGAATTATAACTCATGGAAAAGATCCGCTGCCTTAAAATCCTAGCTCTTGCAGTAGCTAATTCTCAATTTTATTTATAAATTATCCTTTTGGAAAAATAAATGCCCCATGCTTTTAGATATTTTAAATTTAATTATATTATATATTTTGGTTTTAAAAAATTGACAAAATCAAAATTTTTTTTAAACTTGGATTGGTTCAGATTATATTAAATCTTATACGGATCGAATTTTTGGAGAAGAATTTTCTTTCCATTTGGTTAGAATCTAATGCTAAGATGGTTGTTACTACGATCAACTCTAATCACAAGGGTGATGCTAAACTTTTCTATTTACTTTAGAATATTAATGCTATTATTTGTAAACTGTCTTTTAAGATGACTCATATTTTGAGAGAAGGTAATGCTTGCACTGACTTTTAGCTGGATTGGGGAGTAATCTTTTTGATTTTACTTTGTTTTCCAATGAAAAATTCAAAACAGAGGCCTTTCTAACTTAGATAAAGCTGGTTTGCCTTATGTCAGAGTTACTTAATTTTTTTTCTCCTTCTATGGTGCTAGTTGCTATCCCTTGTTCTTGGATGACTTTGCTGCTTGGTTGAGTGCATTTTTTGAGGTTTGTTCACAATGATGGCTAGGATGTTCCTTTTATCTGCTTTTGGTTGGTAGCCTTTTTTTTACTGTAACCCTTCTTTTGGAGTTTAGATGCTCACAAAACTTGGTTGCCCCTTTTTTCTATACTGAGCCTGAGCCTTTCTTTTGCTTTCCCTCCCATCCTCTTCTTTTATTTCTTGATCTTTCTCTTGATTTCCTTTCTGTAGGTATTTCTTCTTTTCTTTGCACGTGTCGACTTCTACTTTTGGCTTCTACTGCCCTCCCTCTCTTACTGTTCTCTTTGTGGTCTTTGGCTACTTTTTTTTTCTTTTGTTTTGCTACTCATTTTCTTAGGTTTCTTTTTTTTTCTTTCTTCTAGTTGTAATAGTTTGGGTATTTTTCTCTCTAGGTTGATTGTAGCTCCTGAAGCATTAGTTTTGAGATTTTCCCCTCTTAATGACTTTTGTAATCCTTCTTTGTGGCAATAAAATTTCTCTCCTTTGTGGGTTTTATCGAAAAGAAAACCCTATACCCTAAATCCTAAAACTTACAACCCTTAACCCTAAACCCTAAACCCCAAACCCTAAACTCTAAACCCTAAACTAACTTTAAACCCTAAACCTTAAATAAAATGTCATTATAGGTCTAAAGAATGACCTAATCCTAACATAGTTATGGTAGCTAAAGAAAATGTCATAGACTTTCCCTTGATTATTAGTGATTTGAATATGCTAAACCCTAACCTAAATCATATTATAATACCATATGTTATAATATAATGTATCATCATATATTTGAGCTTGTAGTTATGTCTTTTGGATGTTATAAGATGTTTTGAAATGTTTTAGTATATTATTGTGCCCTATAGTTTATATTAATATAAATCCCAAAATATTGATTTAATAAATTAGATGATGAAATTTGTTAAATTTGAAGTGGGAATTAGGTTGTAGTACCAAAGGTGTGCTACGCCACTTGTAGTCTAAAAAGTAAGATTTTATGTTCAAAATAAATATTATATGTTGTAGCATAGTATAACATCATATATCATAATATATTACTCTACACATTTTAAATTCTTTAAGTATTTTGAAATCATCCAGTCGAGCCTACACTAGCATTATTTATAAAAATGTTGACATAAACTTTAAAATGGTGGAATTTGGCCAAATTCATAATAGGTAGAGCATGGCATCATAATATATTGTTTCAATTTAAAACTTGTAAGTGATATGACTAAAATATATAAATTTTTATTGTTTTGACTATTTTTATTGTTTTTTATTTGAAGCAATCCCTTGTGATGTGATATGCAATATAATATAATATAGTATGTTATAGTGTATTATAATATAGGATGCCATAACATAGTGTACAATCATGCATTATATCATACTATTGTGCATTACTACTTGTTATTTAGCATATTTTATTTGTTATAGTATGATGTGGTATAGTTTGTACTAGTATAATTCATAAAAATATTGATTTATAGGCTAAGATGTTGGGATTTGGCCAAATTTAAGGTAAGCTTTAGGGAACATCATTGGGGTGTGCTATGGTGTGTCATTTAATCAAAAGAATGGAATTTTGCATCCAAAATAAATATTCATTTTTTAACCAAATTTTATACTTTTTTTTGCTTAAAGTGATTCGTTTTAAGGTGTAATGTAAGATAATATATATTATATGAAAGCATATTAAATTATAATGTACATAACAACATAACTTCACATATATATATGAATTTGGTGGTGTGTTACTAAATGTTATTGTACATTTTAGTATGTTTTACTTTTTTTATAAGACATTGGGTCAAAACTCACAAATTGTTAATTTGAAGGTTGAGATGGAAGAATTTGGCCAAATTCAAGGCACACAATAGCAACACCAAAATTATGCTATTTTGTACCATTTCTAATAGAGAAAAAATAATTTTACATCCAAAATGAACAATATTTATATTTTTAGAAAATTTTGTTATTTATTCTTTTTAAGTGATTATAATGAGGTTTAAATGTTAGACATTATATTATATTATAGCAAATCATAATATAACATCATATATTATAATATAACATAGTGTGTAATTCACACTATAATATGATTAGCATGATATTGTATAGTTAGTTTGAGGGTGCACCATCATAAATCATAAAATGTTGATTATAATGTTAAGATGATGTAATTTGAATGAATACATTGTTAGGCTTTTGGTTGAAGTATTAAAGGTGTGCATAAGAGAAGAAATAAGATTTGATGAGAATTCGATGTCAAGGACCTAGATGGAGATCTGTTATGGGATCACACATGCATTGGACATGACATGTGAAGGGTCTATATCAAGGGTATAGAAGAAGAAAATTTGTTGGGGATAAGGTTTGAATTTGATTTGATTATATGTTTTGTGGAAAGAAGATCTGTTGAGGATAAGAATCTATAATCCACAATGGATTAAGATCGAATCAGCTTTAATTTATTTTATTTTAATTGATGTGGAGTAAAGCTACCTGAGGTTTACAAATCCAAATGGATAGTCTATCGGATGTGGGGTAAAGCTAGCCAACCTAAATGATTGCCTTTCGGTGTGCAATGATTATGCTAGGAAGAAGGTGTAGCAGACTAAAATCATCCAAAGCGAGGAACAATCATTGAGGTTACCTATTGGATGCACAACAAGTCAAACTTGACCAGGGCGACTACTGAGTGAATGCTGTTGGGGATTATGTCAACTTAAAAGTAGTCAAGATTAATTTTACCTTAATTTCATGTCATTTGATATGGTTTGTTTGGTTTAGTTTGATTTTGAATTGAGGATGTAACCGTTAGAGATGTGAGGTCAGTCAAATTTGATAGAGTTAATTTATAAACCATGTCGGTGTGCGATGGACCCACTAAGAAGGGGCTATATCAGACTTGTCCTATCTCAGATTTACAAATCCAAAGGGATAGTCTACTAGCCATGGGGTAGAGCTAGCCAACCTAAGGGGTTGCCTTTCGGTGTGCAATAGCTGTGCTAGGAAGAAGGCTGTGGTGAATAAATTCTTATAAGGAGTTGCCTTCAAATTTATGGGGAGAAAGAAAAGAAGAGACCTATAGAAATTCATCTTGGTAAGATGTCATGCAGATCCATAGATGTACTTATTCAGGTGATCAGGTACATCATCAAGGAAATAGTGTACTATCTTGAAAGACAGAAAACACTACCCTTTAATGGATCTAATCACCTCAATAAGGACTCCTAAGGATGATGGGTCTGCATATGTACCATAGATTCTTCCCCTACTTCAGCAGGTTTTTTTTTTTAACTGGGTTCGTTAAGTTCCCTACAAGGGCAAGCCCCCATAATTAATTATATCTTAAAGGATGGGATCCCTTAGGAAAACTCTCAATTAAGAAAATTGATCATTGTCTTTGAAGATTTAAATAGGAAAGGACTATCAATCGATTGGTTTATCTGTGAAGATCAAAATGGGATTGATCAAAAGATTGATTTATTATCGAAGCCATAATGAAAGATAAGAAGAAGATACCCACGATGCTTGAAAGGCTAGCGAGCATCTCAGACTATCCTATAGTTGGGCTTTACATTTTTAAAATTGATTTAGTTTGTTTTAGTTGAATTTTTCTTTAGATTTTTAGGACTTAAGATTCCTTAACATAAGATTAACAAAATTCCTAAGAGGTGAGGAATTATTCTTATGGCCCTAAAAGGGGAGAGGTAACCTCATAACCTAAATCTAGGGAGCTTTGACAAGGGCCAGAAGCACAACCTAAATCTAAGTAGAAAAATGGGTAATTTGGTTTGCCTCCACAAGAGAGGACAAACCACTCGATAGGTTCGACTTACAATCGCCTGTGGGTGGCTGCCAACTAACTCCTCCTATGATTTTAAATACATGTAGGCAAGTCTTTATGCTTATGCAAGATAGCTAAGCTGTTATTATTTAGAAAGACACTAAGTCCTTAAATTCACTCCCTAAAGAGACTAGATCATGTAAAGGGACATGCTTCAAATGACCTAAATCTAATGCAATTAAAGTTTCATTTTATTTTTATTTTGGACAAATATTTTGACTCAAGCTAATAGGATTTTTATGACTAATGCTTGAGAAAGAAGATTATTTGCCAAAATTAGAGAGAACGGAGGAGGTGAGTTTCCACCACGACTCTTAAAGATCAAGCTGGGTTCTCTGGAAAAATTGGAAGCCCTCCAATGAAGAGTAAAATAAGATGCATTTGTACATGATATTATATAGAAATGCTCACCAGCTAAGGGGTTGCTATTTCTTTTATCTTGATTTTAAACATAAGGAGGTGAGGTTATGAGTTGTTTAATTTTAATTTGAATTGTTAAGTTGGGTAAAAGATTTATTTTCCCCAAAGAGCCTAATCCACTTCTAGACCATACATAAAGCAAGGAAGAAACTAGGAAAATCATGCTACTTAATGCAAAATCTAAACAAATCATCAATCAATTTATAAAGCTAATCACAAAAAGAATAAATGGTCATTGTGGTGGACAAGCCAAAATATCAAATGTGGGTAGCCGAGCTCTACCCTTACAAAACTCAAATTATAAATGAATTAAATTGCAATTAAGCAAAGAAATTCATTCTTATGGGGGTCTTCAAGCTTTATTCTTCTTTCTTCTTTTTCTTTCTTCTTTCTTCTTTTCTTTTCTTCTTTGGTTCCTTCTTTAGATGGTTGGATGGTAGGTGCTCCAAGGCTTCATATGGTGCATAAGATAGGATCTTATGGCCAATGCTCATCCTAAGCCCCATAACAAATTATTCTAAAATCCTAATTATACAAATTTTTACATGAAAAGGGAAAAATGGAAATCTAACTAATACCTGCAAAAAAAAGATTAGCTAAAACACACCACACAAATCCCAAGCATGTATATTGGACTTATCACCCCACACATGGGTGACTAAGTCCACCTGGCCTATGTATTATGCTTAGGGGTATAAAGCATCTGCAAGCAAAAGCATTTACATTTTTATTATGATAGCACCCCTTAAGCACAATCTCCTACCGAAAAGAATAGTTAGACTAAGAACGTCCTACCATTCATTCTATGAGCATATACCCTAACATCCATTCTAAAACATATATCATAAAATGAAACATAACATCAAACCATGCACTGACTTAACCTAAGGCTAGAAGTGGTGACTTAAGTTAATGTGTGTGCTTTGAAGGTTTGTGTGGTATGCTTAGCTATGGCTTTAGGTTCAAATTTTCTTAAGTGTGAAGGACATGTTCAACTTAGAGGAAGGTTTCATTTAAATTGTTTAAGTGTTTTGGGTTGATTTTATTTCATATTTTAATTTATTTTAAGTGAAACCTACAATTAATTACTAAGTTATGAAGTGAGGGAAAGAGAAGAGAACTTCTCTTTCCTTCCCTAATCTTAAGTAATTTTCTAAAGTGGGTTCATATTTTAGTTTCATTTAGGTGAATGTTTTGATTACATCTTTTAATAAATCCTAAGTTTAGATAAACCCTAAACAAACCTATTCAAAGAGAAAGGAATTTTAAGATTAAATAAAATGAATCAAAATCCACATAACACTCATTACTTCATCTCTTTCCCAATATATATATATATATATATAACATGCATATGGATGGACCATAAGCATATCTATACATGCAAATGAGAGTAGTTAACACATTTTATGATGCATGCTAAGTAATCCATTTATGAAAATTTAGAAGTTGAATATGCATGATTTTTCTTAAGTAGAAAAGGTTTTCCTTATCCAAAATTTCACATACATACATGAAAGTAAGAAAGGCATAAGTGAGTACAACACCATTGTTAACCAGAGGTGTAAGGTAAAATACCTACTTAGGGCTACTTAAAGCCTCACAACCTTGGGGTTGTCCAGACTAATATACCACTTTCTTTAAATACAAACATGCATACAAAAGAAATGAAATAAAAAAGGAAGTTGCAAAAGTTGTTTAATAGATTTATTTTGTTTATGAAGTTTATGTATGTAAGTGTAGGTAACCCTTCTTAGATGGTACAATAGAGATGAATATGATATGAAATTAGGTAAGCATTAGGTCCTTTTCAAATGAACCTTATATCTCAACAACTTCCTATTAAAAACTATACCAGCATAGGTGAGAAAGGAAACCTGTACTAAGCATACTTTTATAATATTTCACATGCAAACTTATAATTAAAGTATAAGTAGCATACTTTCAGATTTCATATTTCATTTATAAGTTTTGAAAATAATTTGGATTTAGTAGTGATAATACTCATATTTTATTTTTAGCCAACACATGCACATATGACATAAAGTAAACAATTTCATTTTAAAATTTGAACATGAAATTATGAATGCATGAAATCACATGGCATACAACTTAACATGTTGGGGAAAGATTTAAAGTAATGAAAGCATGTAAACAAACTCACTTCACTTAAATCCTAAAGACATTCTTATAGAATAACAAAATTTAGAATAAATCAAAGTGAATTTCAAAGTAATTTTGTTTAGTTTGAAGTTTGATTTAATTTTGAAAAGGTGAGATGAGTTTACTATTCTAACCCATTCCACATGTGTTTTATATTTTGTTTAATTTTTAAATAATTAGATCCATTTTTATGTATTGATTAGGTTAAGGTATGAATTAAATTCCTTACCTAGACCACCTTAGAAGAATTAACTAAATAATTATGAGTCAATGAGTGACATAAAACCCACAAATAATTTAAATTTGTAATGCACCTAATAATGAAAAGGCTTAATGCAATTTGGATCATAATTAAAAGTTAATTAAGCTAAGGGGGTTAGCTTAAGTAATTTCAAAACACCCTTTCATACTTATGAATGGGGTTTTGATTTTCTTAATTGAACTTAGGCTATTAAACACCTAAGCATCTACCCAAGGTAGATTAATTAAGTTCTGGAACTTTTTAGAATTTATAGAAAATTGATTAAGGGCATAATTAATGAATTAACCCTTAATTAAAAAGAGATTAAGGAGATAAGAGGAGGTTTAGGAAATAGCTTAGGGGAAATGCCCCAAAATTATTCTATAAACCTCCTACTTACTTGATCTGACCTTAATCAACTAATAATCATTAAAACCACTAATCCCTAATTATTCTTAATTACATGAGAAGGGTAATTATGGAAACCACATTCAATTACTCTAATCAAGCCTTCAATAAATCCCAAGAAAATTAGGGAGGCAGGTCATCCCTAAAAATTTATCCAAGAAATTTAGAATTAATCAGAGCCTAATCAAAGAGTAATTAGTAAAATACACTTTATAATAAAACCCAAATTTAGAAAATCATAATTCAAAACTCATCAAAATTAATTTTAAAATGTTCTAGGTTTAATTATCTATCCAAAGCATTTTATTTCATATTTTTTAAATTTTATGAAGAGTTATGCATTTTGAAGATCCATGGATTAATTAAAATTAATTAAGCATTTTAATTAACCCTAAGTAATCCTAGCTCCGCGGCGTGATGCGTGGCGCGGATTGCACTTTACAAGCATCATGAGGGGTAACTTAAATGTCACATCCCAAATGTGGTGGTGGCAAATGTGCATATTCTATATCGATCAAAGATCGGATGAGATTCACCCAATTTATAAAGGATAAACAGTTAACTAAACGTGCTAAATAATCTCATCTATCCATCTAAAATGCACGGATGGATGGTTGAGATGAGCCAAGTTCTTCCCCTTGATCAATAGAGACCGTCCATGATCAAGGGGAAGATCCAAGCTCGATCTAGCATTGAATCAAACCAAAATTAACCCACACCATCTAGAGACAGAGAGCGGCAAATCCAACGGTCAAAATTTGATGAGGTAAAAATTTCTTTCACAAAGCTCCACACCACATTTAGTTTAGTGATAAAAAAATTCCATACTTCGCTGGAGGTGATCACTGGTGCTCCAGATCATTGAGGTAGCTTCGTCTAGTGGAGATGAAGCCCTGTTGAAATTTCTAGACCTTTGGATTGAGTGGCTTGCTCTATGGACCAACACCACTTGAAGATCATTGGCTTTAATCCAATTGCTCCTCTCCTTGCTTGGGAACTCAATGGAAGCTTGGTGAGCTTCGATTGTCCTTAGAAAGTGTGTAGGAGGTGGGAGGCAATCAAGTGTAAAGAAGTTGGCAATTCACTCTACCTCCCTATTTTCACTATTCAAAAGCGGAGAAGAAGAAACTAGAAAGAGCTCTAGGAGGCTTAAGATCAATCCCTAATGGATCCTCTAGCTTCCTATTCTTCAATCGACCTTGAGTGTGTGAAAACAAAAGTGAATTAGGGGGAGTTTATCGCCCCCTTGAAGGATTAGATGGTCAGCAATGGTCTTGCTATTTTGATCCAATTAATGAGATTGGGAGGGTTATTTGATCTATTTTGAGTGTGCACATGGTCGGTTTGATCTAAGGAATGGATTGCCAACTTCCCATGTGCTGAATTTGAGCTTAAGAGGCAGTTTAAAATTTCAATTTTAAGCTAGGGGTCGGGTTTGGTCTAGGGACCAAATGGGCTGACCCAAACCCATTGGGTTGGGTGCACCACTCATCACTAAGTCCTCTTGAGCTTTTAGGAAAGCCTCAAGTGATTATGAAGAGGGTATGACCAAATTACCCATGGATTAGGCCAAAATTTGTTCTATGGCCTAGGAGTAGGATGGTCATTTTGCTATTTTCAACTTTGGACATGTTGGGTATGTGGAGAAACTAGGTTTGGGCAAGTTTCATTGGATTTGGAATCCATTTGATAGGGTTTGGCTCATGTTGACCCATTTAGGTTGGGTCAACTTGGGTCAAGTTGACCAATAGTCAAATTGGTCAAACCAAGGGTTGGGTCAAGTTCATATGACCATTTGAAATGTTTTGGTGGCTTTGGTTTGATTCAATTTGGTATATATTGGTTTTGGTTCATATGACTTCACTAGGTCAAATGGGTCAAGTTGACCTATTTGACCCATTTGACCTATTTGAGGTAGGTCAAGGGTAGGTTTAGGTTAGGTTAGTCATATGGAGTGGATTGTATCTTTGTTTCCAATCAATTTGGGTTAAGTTCAATTTTGGCTCAACATGACCCCTTTAGGTCATGTTGGGTCTAAGGTCAATTGGGCTAGTTGGGTCTAGTTGGCCAATTGAGGCTTTGGTCAAGTTCCACAAGTGATTTGGGATGGACTTGACCCATTGGTTCCAATCAATTTGGCTTAGATCAAGTTTTGACACATTTTGACCCTTTAGGTCAAAATGGGTCAACTTGAGTCAAGTGGGCCAATTGGGCTAGGTTAGGTTCAAACATAGGTTATGAGTGAACTCCTATGGTGGAATTTGGTATGTAAGGTTTTTTAGGTTAAGTGTTGACTTGGTCAACCCTTAGGTTTGACTTGGTTTGACCTAATTTGATTGATTGATCATCCCATGATGATTGTTGATCATGATGAGAGGGATATATGAGTTTGGTTCAATCCAATTTGGTTAGGATCAAAAGTTGGCTCATAAGGTACTTTAGGTCACTTTGGGTCAAGTGAGCAAGAGTGGGTCAAATGGCTTGGTCAAAGCTTGATTTGAAGTTGATTGATCTTGTATATGGACTTATGATTGAAATATAAATCTATTTAGAAGTGTTTTGAAGTTAAATGGATTTAGATCCATTTGAAAATTTCATATTCAAAGGAAGGATATGAAAGGGTCTTGGGTTTGATTTTTTGAATTAGGTTTTGATTGAGTGATTGAAGTTTGGTTTTACATGAGCTCATGATTGTAGGATTGATTTAACTGAGAGAAAATCAAGAGTTTGGCTTGATTTGAAAGTGAGTTGACTAAGTTCAAGATTTTGGCTTGAAAGGCTTAGATTTGATTTTGAGTGGATTTGAGTTTGATTTTTGGAATCTATTTTGATTGTTTGAATTTATATTTCATTTATATATGTGAATATAAATGAGAATATAAATTGATCATGAGAAAATTTCAAGATGATTTAATCATGATTTAGGTTAAATCCATTAAAGGAATTTAAAGGATTTTGGAAATTTTTAAATTGAAATTTAATTTTTGAATTGGATTTGATTGATTTATATTTATATTTCATTTATATAAACTAGGATAGAAAAAAGTTTTGAGAAAATCCTATGAATTTGAAATGGTTTGATCATGATTTAGGTTAAATCTATTAAAGGGAATTTAAAGGATTTAAGAGAATTTCAAGGATTTTAAATTTGGAATTTAATTTGTGGGTTTGATTTGATTGATTTATATTTATATTTCATTTATACATGAGAATATAAATGAGAATATAAATAATTTTGAGAAAATATCATGAATTTGAATAGGTTTGATCAAGGTTTAAGATTGATTTTGGCTAAGTCTTTAATGGAAAATTAAAGGACTTAAGAAAATTTTCATGAATTGATTTGGAGTTTTGAGTTTAGTTTGATTGATTTGAATTTATATTTCATTTATATATGTGAATATAAATGAGAATATAAATGATTATGAGAAAATCTCAGGTTTGAATAGGTTTGAATCATGATTTTGCTAAGTCCTTAAGGGAGAATTAAAGACTTAGGCAAAATTTGGACTTAGGAATTTACTATGGATTTTGATCATGGGTTTCAATCATAGATTTCAATCATGGATTTCAATCATATGGAGTTGATTTGATTTGGAAAAAATTAAATAGAATTGATTTGGAGTTTAACTTGAAGGAAGGAAAGTGAGGAATGGTTTAAGCTAAGGGTAGGAAGTTTTCCTAACACCCCTAAGGCATGACCTATTCCTATGGCTAACTCTTTTAAGTCTTTTAGGGCTAGGTTGAGTGTCCACCTAATCACTAGATGTGTCATAAGACTAAGGAACTCTTAAAGTCTAAGAAAAGTCCTATGTATTAAATAGAGGGGTTGAGAGCTCATCCTAAAAATGAGATCAACAAAGGGCGTCCAATAGGTGTGGTGTGAGTGACAAGGAACATCGCATGGATTGGTGTTGACCAAAATGATCAACAACACCGAGAGATCACAAGCAGTAGCAGAAACAATCTATCCATAACCAAAGGAAAAAAAAAGAATCTAGAGCTTAGTGCAATGTGGCTCTACTTATGTTCAAGACATAAGAGAGAGGGAAGAACCCCACTAAGGGATAGAGTGTGAACCTTCCACTAGGGAAGCAGGTTCAAGTCATCCAAAAGGGGATTAGAGGTTTGATTTGATTTTAATTTTGTTAGGTTTGAATTTTTAGAATGAACCCTATTGGTTTGCAATGGGTTATACTGAAAAGGAGCCATGGAGGCTAAGACCTAACTCAGATTTACCAATCCAAAGGGATAGTCTACTAAGCACATAGTAGGACTAACCAACCAAAGGGATGCCTTTCGGTGTATAGTAGTTGTACTAGGAAGAAAGCGTAGTAGACTTACATCCTCCAAGTAAGGATCAGTTTCTTGGGTAATCTATTGGCAAGGCAACAAATTGAACCTAACTTAGGGCTGACTATTGAGTGAATGCCATTGGGGGACTTAGATTAACTCAAAGATAGTCAAGATTGATTTCATTTTCCAAATTTATTTTATGGATTCTGTTAGTTTGCAATGGGTCACACTTTTAGTAAGCAATGATCAATTTAAGTGAAGAAAGCTCGGGGACTCACATCTTCCACTAGAAAAGACCACTGGGGTCATCAGTTGCTTTGGGAAATAAATCTGAACCTAGGGCTTCGCCTATTTTTGACAATCATGCTCAAAAAAAAATATGTCATTACATCTTCAAGGAATGATAGGGTAACTGCTTGTGACAAAATAGATTGAACCCGACCTAAGGGTGACTACAGAGTGAGTACCAACCTGAGTATTTATCTCAGCTCATGTAGTCAGGCAATTCCTATTGGGAGTTTTATTGACACTACCCTAAAGATAGAATGCTTGCTTGGGAAAAGGGGCCCCTTGGGGGCTTAAATTCCTAATCCATAAGGGAATTAATTTTTATTTGCTTATTTTATTTTGTTTATTTATTATGGACCTTGTTAGTTTGTGAGAGATCAAACTGAAAGAGCTTATATTATTAGACCTATCTCAGATTTTGAACCAAGGAGAATTTGTGCATCCGCTAAACAAATTTTCCAACCATGGGGTGGCTACTAGGAAAGGGGAACCCCCAAAAAAGTAACTGTAATGTCTAAATGGGGTCACAAAAGACTTGATCCAAATAGAGTGCCCATAAGGGATGGGGGTAGTAAGGGCTTAATCCAACACCCTGGAGAAGATGACATGGCTAGTCATATATCCAATAGGTATTCAGTGTCCAACTCAAGGAGAAATCTCGGAGACTCATATCTGCCAAGAGTGGTGTACACACCGGGTGAGTCACTATCAGCATAGAGAACATCAACCAACCTAAGGTGCCCGTCGCAACAATCGCCCTAGAAGAAAGCTCGGGACTCACATCTTTCTATAAACATTGCCGATAGTCTTTTGACTCGACAGGTGCTATCCGACCTAGGGCGACTACTGAGTGAATGCCACTAGGGGACTTATATCAACTCAAAAGTAGTCAAGAGGAAAGGAGCCTCTAGGGGACTTATCCTAAGCCTAAAAAATACTCAACCTAGTTAGAACATGATGGCTAGTTCAAGAAGAAAGCATGGGGACTCACATCTTCTTAAACAAAGTCAATCATGAGGTAGCTTACTAGTTGGGTAGTGAAGCATACCATATTAACAAGGCGCTCATTGGTTTGCAATGATCAAGTTAGAAAGAAAGCACTGGGACTCACATCTTCCAACAAATGACCATTGGGGTGACATACTAGCGAAGTAGCATGTAAACCCACAGCCTAAAAGTGAGTGTCATAGGGCTTGCTCCCATATTAGAATAGCTCAAGATAAAGGATTTGTTTGTTGTGCATGTGCTAAAAGGAATAGGATGCCTCTAGGGACTCTTACACCTACCTAAAACATGCTCGTGAATTATGAAGCAATAATGCAACTGAAAAGAATTCCCACTAAGAAAGGATGCGGGTTCTCTCACACGACTTAGTTATGCTAATCGAAATAGGATGCCTCTCGGGTTCTCTTACACATAATAGCATGGATTAGATTGTGTTTATGTTGAGAAAGAGGGATAGGATGCCACTGGGGGACTCTTACACCTACCCTAAACATGTCATGGCAGATTTGAAAGACAAGCAAATAACACTTCGAAAGAAGAGAAGATTTGATGAATGGAATCATATTTTTGTTCTTTTTATTAATAATTATTTTCAAACAAGATTTATTTCATGGGTAATATTTCTTTAGATAGAGCCCATTAATTGAAAGCATCGAGTGTTCCCCTTTATAATCAATAAGCTGATAAGACGCTCCTTGGTAGGCCTTATCTATGACATAGGGGCTTTCCCAAGTGGGTTCAAACTTTCCTCTCATCTTTCGATGGGCAATAATTAGTCTCCTTTGGACTAACAGAAGTTCTCCTACTTAGAAAGACCTAAGGTAGACTAGCTTGTTGTGAGCTTGAATCATTTTGGCATTGTACAACTCGAGGTTTTGGCATGCCCGTAGGCGACTCTCCTCCAAAGCTTCGAGCTCTTTTTTTGCATTCTAGTGATTTTGTTACCTAATGCTATCCTTAGTGATGGGAGTTGAACTTCTAAAGGAAGAATGGCTTTGGACCCATACACTAAGGAAAATGGGGTAGACTGAGTTGGAGTTCGGTATATGGTGTATTAGGCCCAAAAGGCTTCAACCAACTGCTCATTCCACTGTCGTTTGTTATCTTTAGGAGTTTTTTTTAGTATCTGGATGAGAGTTTTATTGAATGCTTCTGCTAAACTATTAGCACTGGGGTAGTACATGGTGGAGTATCTCCAATCTATACCATGTCTTATGGTGAAGCTATTGATCTTAGTGCTTTTGAATGTAGTACCATTATCAGATATAATTCATTAAGGCACCCCGAACCTATATATGATATGGTTCCTTAAAAATTGAAGCACATGGTGAGTTGTGAGTTCTCTGAGTGGGATGGCTTTCACCCACTTGGAAAAGTAGTCCGTAACAACTAAGATGAATCAATGACCCTTGGAAGAAGGAGGATCGTACAATGATTTACCCCAACACTCAAATGGCCATGAAGCCAATGTAGGGTGTAGAATATTGGGTGGTTGGTGGAGGACCACACCATGTACGTGACACTAATACCACCTCCTAGCTACATCCATACAATCTATAATCATAGAAGGCCAGTAGTATCCAATTCTTTTAATCTTCATCTTCATCTTCAGTCCAAATTGATGCACTCCACATAGACCTAAATGTACATTGGTTATAATGTCATGGGCTTCGTGTTTGTTTAAACAACATAACCACATTTGGTCAAAGGACCATCGGTACAAGGTGTCATCAACAAGAACATAGGAAAGAGCTCTCTATTTTACCTGATGGGCTAGTGATTTCTCTTGAGGTAGTTTGCTAGTGTTCAAGTACTCTATGAATGGTTGCCTCTAATCTAGCTACTTGAATTTTGGCAATGACAACCTCCTCTTTAAGAGAAAGTCTCTTGATGAGTTCAACATCCATAAGGGATAGGACCTATCTATTTTGGAACCTTATTGAAATGGACTCATCTTACGAACATGCGGATCTTTGGCAAGTTTTTCCAAAGCATCACACTACATTCTCTTTCGGGAACCTTGTAGATGGTGACTTTGATCTAGGCCAACTTCATGGTATACTCGTAGTAATGATGAATCTTGGGTTTGAGAACTTGATAGGACCTGACAATCTAGTTGATGACCAACAGAGAATCTCCAAAGATGTTGATGTTCTTGAGATTGATAGTGATGGTAACTCTAAATTGACAATCAAAGCATCATACTCGACTTCGTTGTTGGTGCAGGGGTTGGAAAGATAGTATGAGAATCTCATCACATTGTGGTTTGGAGTTAGAAGAACTATTCCTACCCATGCCTTTCCTGGGAATAGATCATGGTGCTTCACCTTTAAGAAAAGAAGTAGCACCATCAAAATATATCTCCCATTGGTGGTTGTCAGCCTCCCCTAAGTTCATGATTTGTTCATCGGGGAGATCATCACTAAGTGAAGAATGAAGTGGGTATCTTTCTAAGAAATCTGCTAGTGCCATTCTTTTCTTTTAGGGAGTACAAATGTGATATCAAATTATGAGAGTATCATGGACCAGTGAGCCAAATGTATAGAAAGTGTTGGCCTTATCATGAGGTACTGTAGTGGATTAGATTGAGAGATCAAGTTCACCTTATGACAAAGCATCTATTGTCATAGCTTCTGATATGGAAGGATCAAAGTTAGGTAATGTTTCTCAATAGGTGGATACTTTGCTTCAATAGGGATCAGATGATGGCTGAGGTAGTAGAGTGCACTCCTTCCTTCATCATTGGCTTGGCCAATAGAGTGTCGAGAAGTCATCAATGCGTAGTATAAAGATGGGTGGCTTGGGATAGGGGCTGGCCAGTACTCTTTTGTCTCTTGAAGGAATGCTACTTATCATCCCACTTGAACTTGGCATCCTTTTTGACAAGTGTGATAATGGCATCTCCACGATAGTTTGAGATAAAGCATCTTAGATATGCCAACCATCCTTGAAAGGATCTGAGTTAAGTTAAACTCTTAGGAGGTGGCATTTCTAAGATAGCTTTAATCTTTTCAGGATCTATTTCTATTCCCCAATGTTGAACAATAAACCCAAGGAATTTCCCTGAAGCAACTTCGAATGCACACTTCAGGGGATTCATCTTGAGGTTATATTATCTTAACATTCGAAAACTACTCTCAAGTCAAAGAGATGGTCTTCCTTTTCTAAACTCTTGACTACTAAATCATCACTCGATGATGGATGAGCTCATTGAAGATCTAAGTCATGTCGTTGGTATGTAGCATTTTAAGGTAGAAAGGCATGATGACTATAATAGAATATTCGATTAGGGTTCAAAAAGTGCTTCTTTCATCTTGGAGACATCTTAATTTGGTTATAGCGGATGACCCATCCATAAAGAAGGCGCATGAGATGAGATAATGTCCATCATTAATTCTGGTATAGGAAGTGGAAACTCATCCTTAGGACATGCCTTATTTAAGTATCTAAAATTGATGCAAATGCAAATTTGGCCATTCTTCTTCTTAATTGGGGCGACACTTGGTAGGATATTTTTCTTCCATGAAAAACTCATCAATTTCTTGACTTCAAAAATGATCTGTTGTTCAACTTCTAATTGCATGCATCTAGGTGCTTGCTTAATAGGGGTAATGTTAGGATCTATTGCTAGCTTATGGATTGCTATGTCAGGAGATAATCCAGGCATTTCCTCATAACTCCATGCGAAGCAGTCTTTAAACTAAGTCAATAGCCTAACTAAGTCATTGGTTTCTTCTTCATTCAGCAATGAACTGATGTATGTAGGGTGAGGATTTTCTTCTATCCCAAGGTTGATTTTTTTAACCTTGTCGATTGTTGAATGAATCTCCTCTTCAAATTCTAGCGGTGCCTCTTTGACTTGGAGATCATCTGGATCATCTGAAGTTTGTAAACACACACTCTCATAAGAGTTGGGGATGTGTGAGAAGAACCTATCAGACTCCAAATGGTTGGTAACAACTAGGCAATAATCTTCATCATCGACCAAACCCACTATGCCGAATTCTAGTCCTGCTCTTAATTGTGCTTCCCTGCCTGTATTGTTCCATAGCTTTTTAAAGTATTCTGACCTATGCTTGGACCAAGCATGAGGAACTAAACCTTTCTGTATAAGATTTTGAACACAAGGTGAGTAAAAGCCAAAAGGTAATTCCATTAATTCTTTAAAAGTATCTTCCTCAAGTACATGACTTGAGGATGATGAACAAAAGAACCTCTTCTTCATGTCCTTTGGAAGACTTAGGGACTTCCTACTAAACCTTCAACTTTCTCAGATGTAAGTGAGGTTAGAGCTAAGGTTCCCAACTGCTGCCTGATAGTTTCACATAAACCAAATTTGAATACTTTGCTTTTCTTGGAGGCATGGTCTTTGTCTCTAGTTGGATCAAATGTCACCTCCAATGGAACCCATTGAGAGGGGTTGGCTGGTATACTAATCACATTATATTCATCCTCAAGTTGAATTCTAACTCTTATGAATTACAACCTCTATTGGTGAAGGCAACTAGGATGTCTCCCATCTCTAGAGCGCCTCTATTTTGCCTCTTTGGTGGAGGTTGAGCCATTACCACATGTCCATATGATGGAATGTGGTGGAATGTGATATATGAATCCACTTCTTCTTCAATTCCCCTTTCTTGTGTGCTAGGACTTTTCTTTTTCTTTTCATTTTCTTTTATCTTTTATTTTGCTTCATTTTCTTTTGATTTTGCATTTGCATTTAAATTTTGTCCAAGTTCACGAGAAAGGGTATTTTGAGGAAGATAGTAGGGTGCATCCTCATAGATCTCAACCTTTCTAACTAAAATAGCTTTTCATCCCTATTGACATGGTACTCAATTCCATCTTTTACGACTTGATGCGATGAAGGAAGGATGGAATGATCTTCTAATGTATCCCAGTACAAGCAAAGCGAGGAAAATTATTTGAATCAATGATGTAGAACTTTGCTTAATCTTCCAATCTCTAGCAGCTATAGAACCTAAAGCCCGCTCACCTTGATCATTGAATCCTCTCAACATCATCCTATCTTCTTAGAGTGTAGAGATGTAAATCTTCAAGTAGGCAAGGGTCTTTAGACTCATAATATTTACTGATGCATATGAATCCACGAGAACCCTGGTGAGTCTGAACATGTCCATGTTGACTGTGATGTAAAGGGGACGGTTGTGCTCCAAGTCCCCCAGTAGAAGGTTTTCATCTATGAAGGTGATCCATTGGGCTTCTTTTGCATAATGTGCTTTCACCTATAGTGGTCAGTTGAGCTAATCATATTTTAGGATCAAGGAGAGCCTTGATTAGTGATTCCCTCATCTCTTTGGATAAGATGAGGGCATCATATATGCTTAGCTTAGATGTCAACTTTCTTAGATGAGAAAGGATGTTGTAGTCCACTTTTGACTGGTCTTCCACAAGAATAACCAAGGGTGAAGCATCTTGTGAAAGGGCTTCTCCATCTTCAGTACCAATGACTTGTTTCCCTCTATCTTGCCTAGGAGGTAGAACCTTGCCACTGGGAGGTTGACTCTCTTGAGGCAAGGTGGTAGTTCTACACGCACTTGGCTCACCTCTCTCTATGGGATTCTCAGAATCAGATGATTCCAAGTCTATCTTGAGAGGTGAACCTGCAGTATTTAGAGTTAGAAAGTGCAACTCTAAATTAGAAAGATGAAGATCAATATTATTATAGTTAATTAGACTTGAAGAGTTATTTTTAGGAATAGAAGAAGACAACTCATTAGAAGAGACACAGATGTAATTCAAATCAGCTTTATTCTTCAATTTTTTGGAATTACAAAGTAGAAGTCAAGTAGAGTGAGTGCAGTAAGGGATTTGATGCCCTTATCCATTGATACAAGAGTTCTACTAGTAGAAGAAATATAAGAGCTAGCTGAAATGGTAGAAGTCATCGGTGTGGAAGCTGCAACTAAAGGCTGGAGGCTAGACACGGTCGGTGGCTGAGCTAAAGGGATACCTCAGACCGACACATGCTACTGAGCTCCCACTTTCCTAAAGTTGGCACTGGAAACTTGCAAACCTTTCTTAGTGTTGAAGGTTTGAGCTGACTCAGACACTTGTAAAGAAAGCTTCTTAATCTTCTAATTTATTTTCTTAGAGATTTTAGACAAAGAAATGTCCCAACCTTCTTTGGTTTTGGTAGGATCACTTGTCTCCCCAAGGATTACCCTAATGGAACTAGAAGGTTGTTCCATAAGGTATTCCTTTGAGATAACTACAGCATCGATCTTGAAGCTATGTTCAAGCTAGTCCTTGAATGTGAAGAAATCCTCCAAAACATGGCCTAGCATACGGTGGTAAAGGAAAAAGTTTGGATCATGACTTTTACCTACTTCCTTCGATCTACTAGGCTCAGGTAACTAAAAATCAAGTGTCTTTAAGAGATTCTTGATTATCTCCCTCTTAAAAAATGAAAATTTGTTTAACTTATATAGAAGAGTAGGTGGACCATAGTTACCTAGCGGCGAATATGCATGTCACTGCTATTAGTGGTATGGTTGAGGTGATGGCTGTGCTAGCCATGGAGGCTGCAGAGGAGGCCGTATGGCTACCTTGGTGGTGGCAAAGGAAGTGGAGGCTACTGAGGTCATGGTCTCTTGAACTAATCTCTAGCTGGCTGCTTCCCCTTATCAACTGCTACTACTATTCCAGGTTTCTTTTCATAATCCTTTTGGGATTTATGCTTGGGCAACTGATCTAGAAAAGGTAGCTATTTGGCCTCTCCTTATAGACTAAATGTGCTTCACGCGCATTGTACCGTGAGGGGGTAACTTAAATGTCACATCTCAAATGGCGGCGGTGGCACACCACTTATATTCTCGACCATCTAAGGATTCACCCGCAGTTTATAAAGGATAAACATATAACTAAATATGCTAAATAATCCTAGCCCTCCATCTAAAATGCACGGATGGACGGCTGAGATGAGCCAAGTTCTTTCCCTTGATCAACAGAGACCCTCCATGATCAAGAAGAAGATCCAAGCTCAATCTAGCATGGAATCAAACCAAAATCAACCCACACCATCTAGAGACAGAGAGCGGTAAATCCAACGATCAAAATTTGATGCGGTAAAAATTTCTTTCAGAAAGCTCCACACCACATTGAGTTTAGTGATCAAAAAATTCCATACCTCATCCGAGCTGATCACCGGTGCTCGATATCGATGAGGTAGCTTCGTCTAGTGGAGATGAAGAAATTCTTAGGCCTTGGGATTGAGCAGCTTGCTCTATGGACCAACACCACTTAAAGATCCTTATGGCTTTGATCCAATTGCTTCTTTCCTTGCTATGAGAACTCCAATGGAAGCTTGAGTGATCTCAGATTGGTCCTTAGAAGAAGTGTGTAGGAGGAATTGGGAGGAAATCAAGCATAGAAGAAGTTGGAAATTCACTATAGCTCCCTTACTTTTCACTATTCAAAAGCCGAGAAGAAGAAAATGGGAAGAGCTCTAGGAGGCTTAGGATCAATCCCTAGTGGCTCCTCTGGCTTCCTATTCTTCAATCGATCTTGTGTGTGTGAAAATAGAAGTGAATTAGGGGGATTATATCTCCCCCTTGAAGAATCGGATGGTCGACAATGGTCTTGCTATCTTGATCCAATTGATGAGATTGATAAGGTTGTTTGATCTATTTTTAGTGTGCACATGGTCGATTTGATCCAAGGAATGGGTTGCCAACTTCCCATGTGCTGAATTTGAGCTTAAGAGGGAGTTTGAAATTTCAATTTTAAGCTAGAGGGTTGGGTTTGGTCTGATGACCAAATGGCCTGACCCAAACCCATCGGATGGGTGCACCACTTATCACTAAGTCCTCTTGAGCTTTTAGGAAAGTCTCAAGTGATTGTGAAGAGGGTATGACCAAATTACTCATGGGTTAGGTCAAGATTTGTTCTATGGCCTAGGGCTAGGATGGTAATTTTGTTATTTTTTTTCACTTTGGACATGTTGGGTATGTGGAGAAACTAGGTTTGGCCATGTTACAATGCATTTGGAATTCATTTGATAGGGTTTGGCTCATGTTGACCCATTTAGGTCAAAATGGGTCAACTTTGCTCAAGTTGACCAATAGGTCAAATTGGGTCAAACCAAGGGTTGGATCAAGTTCATATGACCATTTGAAATATTTTGGTGGCTTTGGTTTGATTCAATTTGGTATATATTTGGTTTTGGCTCTATGACTTCACTTGGTCAAATGGGTCAAGTTGACCTATTGACCCATTTGACCTATTTGGTAGGTCAAGGGTAGGTTTAGGTTAGGTTAGTCATATGGAGTGAATTTGTATCTTCAATAAATTTGGGTTAAGTTCAATTTTGGCTCAACATGACCCCTTTAGGTCATGTTGGGTCTAATCAGGCTAGGTTGGGTCTAGTTGGCCATGAGGCTTTGGTCAAGTTACATAAGTGATTTGGGATAGCCTTGGCCCATTGGTTCCAATCAATTTGGCTTAGATCAAGTTTTGACATATTTTGACCCTCAACTTGGGTCAAGTGGGTGTCAACTGGGTTAGGCTCAAATGTTGGATTGGGTTCAAACATAGGTCATGAGTGAACTTAGATCAATGGTTTCAATCAATTTGTCCTATGGTGGAATTTGGTTATGTAAGGTTTTATTTTAGGTTAACTATTGACTTGGTCAACCCTTAGGTTTGACTTGGTTTGACCTAATTTACTTGATTGATCATCCCATGATGATTGTTGATCATGATGAGAGAGGATATGAGTTTGGTTCAATCCAATTTGGTTAGAATCAAAGTTGGCTCATTACTTTAGGTCACTTTGGGTCAAGTGAGCCTAAGTGGATCAAATGGCTTCATCAAAGCTTGATTTAAAGTTGATTGATCTTGCATATGGACTTATGATTGAAATATAAATTCATTTACAAGTGGTTTGAAGTCAAATAGATTTAGATCCATTTGAAAATTTCATATTCAAAGGAAGGACATGAAAGGGTCTTGGGTTTGGTTTTTAATTAGGTTTTGATTGAATGATTGAAGTTTGGATTTACATATGAGCTCATGATTGTAGGATTGATTGAACCATGAGAGAAAATCAAGAGTTTGTCTTGATTTGAAAGTGATTTGACTAAGTTCAAGATTTTGGCTTGAGCTTAAATTTGATTTTGAGTGGATTTGAGTTTGATTTTTTGAATTGATTTTGATTGTTTCAATTTATATTTCATTTATATATGTTGTAAAATGATAATATAAATTGATCATGTTTAAGGATTTGAAGTGGTTTAATCATGATTTAGGTTAAATCCATTAAAGGGAATTTAGATTTAAGAAAATTGAAATTTAATTTTGCATTGGATTTGATTGATTTATATTTATATTTCATTTATATATGAGAATATAAATGAGGATATAAATAAGTTTTGAAGAAATCCCATGAATTTGAAATGGTTTGATCATAATTTAGGTTAAAATTTAAAGGTTTTTAAATATGGAATTTAATTTGTGGGTTTGATTTTATTGACTTATATTTATATTTCATTTATATATGAGAATATAAATAAGTTTTGAGAAAATCCCATTAATTTGAATAGGTTTGATCAAGGTTTAGGATTGATTTTGGCTAAGTCCTTTAATAGAAAATTAAAGGGACTTAAGAAAATTATCATGAATTGATTTGGAGTTTTGAGTATAGATTGATTGATTTGAATTCATATTTCATTTATATATGTGAATATAAATGATTTATGAGAAAATATCAAAGGTTTGAATAGGTTTGAATCATGATTTTGGTTAATTCCTTAAGGGAAGAATTACAGACTTAAGCAAAATTTGGACTTAGGAATTTTTTGATGGATTTTGATCATGGGTTTTCAATCATATGGAGTTGATTTTGATTTGAAGGAAATCAAATAGAATTGATTTGGAGTTTGACTTGAAGGAAGGAAAGTGAGGAATGGTTTAAGCTAAGAGTAGAAAATTTTCCTAACACCCCTAAGGCATGACTTATTCTTATGGCTAACTCTTCTAGGTCTTTTAGGGCTAGGTTGAGTGTCCACCTAATCACTAGATGTGTCTTAAGAGTATGGAACTCTTAAAGTCTAAGAGAAGTCTTGTGTCCAAGATAGATGGGTTGAGAGCTCATCCTAAAAATGAGGTCAACAAAAGGCGTAGCAGACTTACATCTTCTAAAGCAGGGAACAACAGCCGGGGTGACGTATTGGTAGCACAACAAATAGAACCTGACTTAGGGGCGACTATTGAGTGAATGCTACTAGGGACTTATATCAACTCAAGAGTAGTCAGGTGATTCCTATAGGGAGTTTTGTTGACACTGCCCTAAAGATAGGATGCATGCTTGGGAAAAGGTACCACTAGGGTCCTCCTAATCCACAAGTGAATATATATTTTATTTATATGTTTGTGTGGACCTTATTGGTGTGCAATGGACCACACTGAGAAGGGACAATGTCATCCTTGGCCTATCTCAGATTTACTAGACCAAGGGAGAATTAGCACATCCATAGGACAAATTCTCCAACCATAGGCGTGGCTACTAGGAAAGGGGAACTGTCTAATCTGATAGTAACCCAGATAATGTCTAAATAGGGTTGCAAAAGACGTGATCCAAATATAGTGCCCATATGGGAGGTGCTGATAGGGGCGTTATTGTGAGCCCTAGAAAAGAAAGCTTATAAGTGTACGATGGCCAACTCAAGGAGAAAGCATAGTAAACTTACATCTGCCATGAGTGGTGTATCCTAAGCTGCGAGAACCAACCAACCTAAGGTGTATCCGTAGCATGAGTGGTGTATCCGTTAGCATAGTGGGAACCAACCAATCTAAGGTGCTCATCGATGTGCAATGATCAATTTGGAAAGAAAGCATATAGGCTTACAACTTTCCAAGCATAATTGATCATTGGGATAGTTTGTCATTGACAAGACAGATGTTATCTGACCTAGAGCGACTACTAAGCAAGGAGCCCCAAGCAAGGACTAGACCAAGGAAAGAGTTATTAGGTGACTTATCCTAAACCTTATATACCGACAGTGCAAGGCTAATCCAAGAAGAAAGCATAGCAGGCTCACATCCTTTTAAATGAAGCTAACATGAGGTAGCTTACTGGCCACATAGTAAGGCCTACCAAACTAACAAGGTGCTCATCAGTGTGCAGTGGCCAAGTAAGGAAGAAAAATGTAGCAGACTTACATCTTCCAAAGCAAGAAGACTGCTGGGGTGACACACTAGTAGGGTAGCATGTTAGTCCGACCTGGAGCAACTACTAAGTGAGTGTCATTGGAGGCGATATCTCAACCCAGAATAGACTGAGACAAAAGATATGTGTTTATTTTATATATTTGTGTGTAGTTTGTGTTTGTGTTGTGTCGATGAAGGATATGATGCTGCTTAGGTTCCTTACACCTACCCTAAAAACATCATGGAAGATTCACAAACAAGAATACTTTCAACATGGAAGAGATTGAATTCGAAATGGAATTTTCATTGATGATAATTATTTTCAGACATAATTTATAATATTTCTTTAAGTAGAGCCCATTGATTGGAAGCATTGGGTGCTCTCCCTTATGATTAATAAATTGATAAGATCCTCCTTGGTAGGCCTTCTCTATGGCAAAAGAGCCTTCTTAAGTGGGTTCAAACTTGCCTCCCATCTTACGATGAGCAACAATCGATCTCCTTTGAACTAAAATAAGATCTCCTACTCGGAAAGCTCTAGAATAGACCAACTTATTATGATCTTGAATCATTTTAGCTTTGTACAACTCGAGGTTTTGGCATGCCCGTAGGCATCTCTCCTCCAAACCTTCGAGCTATTCTAACCACAACTTGACATTCTATTCTATTGTGATCTTGCTACCCACATATATTATTAGTTGTGAGAGTTGGACTTCTAATGGTAGAATAGCTTCAGACCCATACACTAAGGAAAAATTAGTAGATTGATTTGGAGTTTTATATGTCGTGCAGTAGGCCCACAAAGCTTCAACTAAATTCTCATGCCACTGCCTCTTATTATTGTCAAGTGTCTTCTTCAGTATTTGGATGAGAGTTTTGTTGAAGGGTTCTGCTACGCCATTTACCCTCAGGTAATTAATGGTAGAATATCTCCAATATATGTTGAGATGTGACCTCCCTGAGTGGAATCGCCTTCCCCCATTTGGAAAAGTAGTCAGTAGAAGCTAAGATGAATCAATGACCCTCGGTCACGATCTTATGGTCTTTGTGCTTGTATAAACAATGTAACCACATATGATAAAAAGATCGTATATTACAAGACACCATCCACGAGAGTGTAGGAAAGTACTCTCTACTTCTTCTAATGGGCTTGAGACATCTCTTAAGGTAGTTTGCCTTTATTTAGGTAACCCATGATTGGTTGTCTCCAATCTAACTCAACCTTTCTGGCAATGGTAACCTCCCCTTCAAGAGAGTATTTTTTTGATGATTTCAATATCAATAAAGGTCGAGAATTGTCTATTTTGGACCTCTATTGATATGGACTCATCTTCCGAACATGCCAACACCTTGGTAAGCTTGGCTAAAGCTTTGGCATTCTCTCCTCGAGGAATATTATAAATGGTAACCTCTGGGATTTGAGCCAACAACTCCATGGTGTACTTATGGTAGTCATGGAGCTTAGGCTTTATAATCTTATAGGACCCAACAATTTAGTTGATAACTAACTAAGAATCCTTGAATATGTTGATGTTATGGATGCGTAGAGTAAGGGCTAACTCCATACTGGTAATTAGAGCCTCATATTCAGCTTCATTATTGGTGCAAGGATTAGACAAATGATATGATAATCTCATCACATTACGGTCCAGAGTTAAGAGAACTATTCCAACCCTTATTTTTCATGGAATAGTAGATTGTGATTCTGCTCCTCTTTGAGAGGAAGCCACACCATCAAAGTAATTCTCCCCAGCGGTGAATGCTGAGTGTCCCCTAAAGTTCATGATTTGTTCATCGGGAGATCATCACTAAGTGAAGAGTTAGCAGTGGGTGTCTTTGCTAAGAAATCCACTTATCCTTTCACGCGAAGGAGTGCGAAGGTAATATCAAACTACGAGAGGATCATGGACCATCATGCTAACCATTTGGGTAGTGTCATCCGTGTCATGAGATACTATAGTGGATTAATTTTAGAGATTAAGTTCACCTTATGAGGAAGCATGTAGTACTATAGCTTTTGGGATCCAAATATGAAAATTAGTTAATGCTTCTCAATGGATGGATAATTAGCCTTAGCAGGGAATAGATGATGGCTGAGGTAGTAGAGTGCATTTTCCATCCATTTGTCATTGGCTTGGGCCAACAAAGCACCAATGGAGTTATCTAACTCAATAGGCTTTCTCGGGATAGGGGCTGCTAGAACTAGCATCATCATCAGGTAATGCTTGATGTCTTTGAAGGCTTGCTCACACTCACTTGAACTTGGCATCCCTTTTAACAAGTGTAGAGAATGGTTGAAATCTTCCCAATAGGTTGGATATAAAGCATCTTAGATACGCCAACCACCCTTGGAATGATCTGAGTTGAGTTAAACTTTTAGGGGTGGCATTTCTAATATTTCCTTGATCTTCTTCGGATCAATTTTGATTCTCTGGTGTCGGACAATAAACCCAAGGAATTTTCTTGAAGCTACTCCGAGTGCACACTTTAGGGGGTTCATTTTGAGGTTAAATTATCTTAACTATTTGAAAACTACTCTCAAGTCAAAGAGATGGTCTTCCTTTTCTTTTTTTGACGAGATCAATATTTTCGACTTGATGATGAATGAGTTCATCAAAGATTTGAGTCATAGCCCATTGGTTTGTAGCAATGGCATTTCTAAGGCTGAAAGGCATGATCTTTTAACAATAGATTCTGATTGGGGTTCTAAAAGTAGTGTTTCTTTCATCTTTAGTAACAATATTTATTTGGTTATATCCAGATAAGCCATCTATGAATGAGAAGACTGCATGAGATAAGGCAATATCCACCATCAGCTCCGGGATTAGTAGTAAAAATTTATCTTTTGGACATGCCTTATTTAAATCCTTAAAACAAATGCATATGTGAAGTTGGCCAATATTTTTCTTAACTAGGATGATGCTAGCTAACCAGGTAGGATATTTTTCTTTCTGGATGAAGCCAACATCGATCAATTTCTTGACTTCATAAATGACCTATTATTTTATGTCTAATCGCATGCGTTAAAGAGCTTGCTTGACAGGATTAGTAGTAGGCTCTATTGCTAGTTTATGGATCACTACGTCAAGAGCCAATCCATAAATCTCTTCATAACTCTATGCAAAGCAATCCTTAAACTCAGTTATTAGTCTAACTAAGTCATTTGTTTCAGTTTCATTCAATAAAGAACTAGTGTATGTCGAGGGGTGGATCTTCTTTCTAAGTTGATTTCCTTGAGCTCATCGATGGTTGACTTGATCTCTTCTTTGAACTCGGTGCATCTATGTCTTCAAAATCATCTAAGTCATATGAATTTTCTAAGCAGCTCCTCATATGAGCTAATGTGATTTTGAAAGAACCTATCGAATTCCAAATGATTGGTGATGACTAAGCATCATCATCATTTAGACCCATTATACCATATTAGTCCCAGTCTTAATTGAGAGCTTTTGCATTTGTTCTTACATATTCTTTGAAGTAGTGACTGTGACCAAGTATGTGGGATTAACCCTTTGCTAAATTATGAACACAAGAAGTACCAATTAAAAGATAATTCTATTAAATTATTATATGAATCATCCAGGTTATATATTAACTTCTTGACTTGAGATGATGCTTCCAAAAGAACCTCGAGTCTTCACATGTGTGGATGACATAGGGGCTTCTTAACTACAAACCCTCGGGTTTTGAGAGGAATGTGGGGTTTGAGCTAAGGTTCCCAACGATGCCCTAACATATAGACATGGATACATTATGCTTTGCTTTTGAGCCATCTTCATCACTATCGGCTCAAGTGTCACCTCCAAGAGAATCTACGAAGAGTTGGCTAGTGTCTAACCATATAAGACTCATCCTATGAACTAGATTATCTTTATATGGATAGAAAGTGCACACTGGGACATATCTTATTGGATGGCCAATAATGAGGTTTTCCACCCAGGACCTCTCCTAGCCTCTTCCTCTGGTGGAGGTCGTCATCACATATATTCAAATGGAGTAATGAACTATGGGTGGAATCAAATGTCAGGCACCACTTCCTCTTCCAAGTCTATTTTCGCTCCATTTTATTTTCTTTTTCTTTTTCATTTTCTTTTATTTTTAAACTTTGGCCAAGTTCACGAGAATAGACTTGTTCATTTTGAGGGAGTTAGTAAGTCGCATCCTCATATATGCCAACCTCGTGAACTATAAATGGATTTAGATCTCTTTTGACATGGTAGGCATCCCACCTCTCACAAACTTCAAGTGAGAGGATGGGACTATGTTGTTCTCATCCATATTCTCCCAAGCAAAGAGTTAAAAGATGTCTGAGTCTATAATGTGAAACTTTTCTCTTCTAATCATCTCTCAGGAGCTGGGCACATGACCTTTTTGGAGTGTATATTCAATCTTCCCATCTTAGACTTAAGAGTCTTCTAGACACTAAGAGTTCACTAGTCATAAGATACTTCAAATAATTAGGTAAACACTTAACCTAAGCTTAAAGACTTAGAAGGGTTAACCATAGGATTAGGTTATGCCTTAAGAATTAGGATAATCCACTTACCCTACAACCCAAATCCAATCCAAGTTCACCTTCTCAAACCAAATCTCAAGTTTAATTCAAACATCAAATTCAAATTCAAATCCAAACTCAAATTCCAAAATCAAATGATGGAAGCCCATGATCAAATCCAAACTTGAAACCCTTCCTAAGCCATATGATATCTTATGGACTTAGCCAAATCATAATCCAAATCAATCCAAAATTGATTTTTTTTAATCAATTTATATCTTCAATCATCTTACTAAATATAAATCAAATCTACATTCAAATGAACAAAACTAAATCAAACTAAATCAAATTAAATCAAAACCCTTCCTAAGCCATATGACCTATCCCATGGACTTAGCCAAATCTTAATCCAAATCAAGTCAAACTCAATGATTTTCTCACAAATCAATCATATTTTCAATCATTTTCACAAATTTAAATGAAATATACATTTAAATCATCAAAACTAAATCAAACCAATTCAAAATCCAAACCTAAGCTACATGGCCCAACTCGATGGACTTAGCCAAATTCCTTCATTTCAAAACCCAAATTCAATTGATTTTCTCATGAATCAATCAAACCTTCGATCATATTAATAAATATAAATGAATACTATAATCATCAAGCAAAACCAAAATCAACCCAAGTCAAACCCAACTTAACCCTTTTGACTTGAATTGTACAAATGATCCAAAACCCAGTTGAACCCAAGCAAATTGCAATTCAATTCATATGTCAATCCCAAATCCATATATAAACTCAACTAAATCAAACTCAACCCAAAATCAAAACAAACTAAATGGTTCACTTGACCCAAAGTGGCCAATTTGACCTATTTAGCCAAGTTCTAATCCTACCCAAATTGGAATTAAGCTATCAAAACCTCCCATCATGATTGTTGATCACCTTAGGTTGATTAATTATCACAAATTGGGTCAAACTTGGTCAACTTCATCATTTGACCAAGTCAACCCCTTAACCCATATGAACCCAAACTAGCCAAATTATAACCTAAGCCAAATCCCTTGAAGCCAATGATTTACCAAATCAAAATCAATACTCGAATATGACTTGACCTTCAATTGAGTCAAACCAAATCCAATTAGCCTTCATGACCCAAGTTGACCCAAATTGACATAAAAGACCAAATTGGGTCAAATCAAATTATAAGACTAATTGATTGTAATCAACGGGTCAAGTTCATTCCAAATTGATTGTTGAACTTGACCAAGGCCATGATTGGATTGGAACCTACCCTACTTAGCCCAATATGACCTAAATGTTCAAGTTAGCCTAAATCAAAACCAAATATAAATTAATTGAAACTAAAACCTAAAACCATCTATAATTGGTCAACTAAACCCAAACCAACATTAATTTGGCCAATTTGGTCAACCTTAATCCATTTGACCCAAATGAATTCAAATGAGACAAAATCAAATCTAAACTAAACTAACCAAAACCAATTGAGCCAAAACATCCCAAATGATCATATGAACTTGACCAACCTTGGTTTGACCCAATTTGACCAATTGGTCAACTTGACCCAACCTAACCTAATTTGACCTAAATGAGTCAAATTGAGCCAAACCTAACCAAATCAACTCCAATTGACTTGAAATTTGGGCTAACCCACTTTTGGATCATTTCAAATCTTCCCAAATCAAATCCAATGCCAAATGATCATTTTATCCTTAGGTCAAGGGAATCACATGGGATAAATCATCAATTCCTTGGCCACTTGGTAATCTCCCAATGGTCCACCTAAGCACCTAAAACACTACCCAACCTTACCCATGGGGTGGTTGGGTCAGCCATGACCCATGGGAGCTGAAATCACCACACCCTCCCCATTACAACATTTAAAAACCATAAGACACCCATGATTCTTTCTTGGAAGCCACCTCCACACCTTCAGCTAACCAAACCAAGCTAACTCACTTCCTCCCTCCCACCTACGACTCCCTGTGATGGTCGGATGGCCACTAGAAGCCAAACCCGATCCCACCGTCTGATCAAGATGAAGGGGGTTATACACCCCCGCATTTCCACTCAAACACATATAAAAAAATCATTCCTCAGAGCCCTAGCTACCCAAGATGATATGTTAAATCCAATCCTTAAGCTCCCAAGCTCATTCCTCGATCAAAATGTCATTCGTTAGTCAAAAACACCCATTTTGTAACTTCCTCATTTCTCCATCAAACTCAAATTAACTTTGCTCACCTTCTAAGCCTCATTGAGCAAGAATGAATCATCTCCTAATATCTAAAAAACTGAATGAAGATGTGGTTGCTCTCTTAATATTCATTCAATGGTAGAATTTTCTAATATAATCCATGATTGCAATTTGATTAATATTGGCTTTAACAGTTCAAATTTTACTTGGCAAAACTCTAGACTTTGACAAAGGTTGTACCAGATTCTTTTTAATACTCAGTGGACTACTCAATGGCCTATTACTTTTGTTGATCATTTAAGCAGAACCTTATCCGATGCTCTCTTTTGGTTTCTATTAAAGATAACTCTAATAGAATAAAAAGTTTCTCTCATTTTAGATTTCAGAACATGTGGATTCATCATATTGATTTCTTTAATGTTGTGGCTAACAATTGGAAACCTCCCTTACATGTTGACAATTTGAGTATGGGGATGAATAGATTTTGGTTTAAGCTTAAAAGATTTAAACAAAATCTGGGTTGGTGGAACAAGCATTATTTTAAAAACCTTTTTGCTAATATCAAAGAAATGGAAAAATTGGTTTGTCATCTTAAAGTCTCTATTTTGTCTGATCTTACTAAGATTGAGGCAAAAGATAAACTTGTTAATTTTCAAAATATGAAAGAGACTTATTGGCACCAAAAACCTACTAGCAAACATATTGTGGATGGTGACAAAATACTAGATATTTCCATGAATTAATAAAAGAGCTTTAAATAATATTAACCTTAATGATGACAATGGAGAATGGATTATGGAGAATAATGTTATTAAGGATTCAACCATTAAATACTTTAGAAATATGCATAATAAGAGTAGCTCTTATGAAGTTATTTCTAAATTGCACTTGATTCCTTCTATTATAACCTATAATGACTATGATTTGCTTACTATTCTACCTAATAAAGAGGAAATTTTTAAAGTTCTTAATATCATGCACATAGATTCTATTACTAGTCCGGAGGGTTTCACTACCCAATTTTTCAAAATGCTAGTCTATTATTAAAATGATTTGGTTGAGGCATGGTTGATTTTTTTAATGGTAATCCTTTTCCTAGATATTTTTCTAGCACATTTATTATTCTCATACCTAAGAAAGATAATCCGGACTATGGAGTGATTCTAGACCTATTTAGTCTCTTCAATAAGTGATTTCCAAAATTCTAAACAGCTCAATCCTTTACTTCATAGGATTATCTCTATAAACCAAATTAGTTTTGTTAGAGGTAGATCTATTTCTAATAATATTCTACTTCCTCATTAATTAATTTATGATCTAGATGCTAAGACTAGAGGTGGCAACATTTTGTTCAAATTAGATATTACCAAAGCTTTTGACAATATCTCTTAGGATTTCCTTATCCATATTCTAAATTTTTTTGGGTATTCTGATAAATTTATCTTTCTTATTAAAAATTGTATTAATAATGCCTAGTATTCTATTTACTTAATGGGGATGCCTTGGCTTCTTTCCACTTTTCCATGGCCAAAGGCAAAGGGATCCTCTATCTCCTATATTATTTATTATTGTTGTTGAGTACTTATCTAGGAGCATTAATGATTTATTCTAAAATAATCCTAGTATGTATTAGAACTCTTGGTGGTCTTCTGTTTCTCATTTAAGCTTTGTAGATGATTTCATTATTTTTTTGCAATGCTTCTATTCATCATATAAAGAATCTCAAGATTATTTTAAATAAATTTGGTAGAGAAAGTGGTCTACCTATCAATGATAACAAAAGTTGTTTTATTATTATTTCTTCAAGCATCTCCAATAATAAAATTAATCAAATCATATCACTAACTTTAAACATCAACACCTTCTTCTTAGTACTTGGGTGCTCTTCTTTAAAGGTCGAAATAATCCCATCTTTTGATGAGTTAAAAATTTTAAAAAAAAAAAATTTTGTTTGGGAATTTCATTTACTTTCCTTTAGGCTCACTATTCTTAAAAGCACTCTCAATTCAATGCCTCTTTATTTGATTCAAACTATTATCCCCACTAATGCTGCTCTTAGCAGAATTGATCGCTTGCTTAATAAAATTTTTTTGGGATCCAATAATTATACTAAAATAATGCATTGGACTTCTTGGCATAAATGTTGTGGTCCCTTGGGTGAAGGTGGTCTCGGTTGAAAACTGATTCGTGAAGCTATTACTGCCTTCTCTCATAAGCTCTAGTGGAATTTTAGAAAGAATGATAGCCTTTGGGCTAATTTTATGAACCCTTAATATCTCGGGGTACTCATTCAGTTTCTTTTTTCTTTTGGAAAGACAAATTGGATTGGTAATGCTCCCTTTATCTACCCACTCTGCAGCTATCAAAGTTAACTCTTTCAAGCACTTGGAATGAAAACAAAGTTGAGAATTATATCCCTATTTCTCTTTTAGATAACTTTAGAAATATCCTATTTTCTCTAACTAAACGACCAAATTCTCTTTAAGCTTTCTTACAATGGTGATTTTGATCTTAAAGAGGTTTGGAATTTTATTCGAGATAAGCAAAACTCCTCTAATGCTTTCATTAAACTTTGGAACCATATCATTCCTATTTCTTATTCAATTTTAGCTTGGAGGATTTTGAGTAACTTTATTCCTATGGACTCTTTGCTCTGGAATAAAGGGTTTTATTTTCCTTCAAATTGCTACTGTTACTTTCATATTGAAAATGTTAATCATGATTTTGTCAATGGTGCTATTTCTTCTAAATTATGGTTATGGTATGATGATTTATTTAATACCAACTACTTTCATGGCTCTCTTTCCATATATCAACTTCATCAAGTCTATTTCCAAAAAATTATAAAAGGTCATATCAAAGCTCTAGTTGTTATTACCCTTATCTTGTTCATCTTGATGGACAGAAATGATGCTAAATATCATGGTATTCCTCTGAGCCATAAAAGGATCTTGGCTAGAACCAAAGTAAAAAATTCATGCTCTATTTTATGCCAATCTTGTTAGTAACATTCATTTTAGAGGCTATAAATTTGTGGCTAAAAAATTGGGTATCATTCGATGTTTCTTGTTATAAGAGAAGCTATGATTAACCATTGGATCAAACCCAAAGAAAATTTGGTTAAAGTGAATCGATGGTTCTATTGCTTCTAATAAATATGGTTGTGGTATTCTTAGGAATTCTAAAGGTACTATCATTTGTGCTTTTGCCTATCCTCTCAAAGCTATTATATCTTATATTATGGTCAATAAAGCTGAAATTGTTTGAATAAAGGTTTTCCTCAACATCTGATTAAAGTTGATGCTCTTGCTTCTTGACATGCTAAACTCTAATATAGAAAATGTTGATTTTTATCTATCTTCTTTAAAAATCTTCTTTCTCAAGTTTGTTATAAAATTTCCCATATCCTTCTTGAAGGTAATGCTTGTCTGATCTCTTGGCTACTTTTGGTGCCAACTTAAGCGATTTCACTTTATTTGACAATAAAATTTGCCTAAACTTTTAAGGGGTTTGGTCAATCTGGATAACCTTGGATTACCTTTTCTCATATTATAATTTCTTGGCTTGGTTTTTTTGAATTGGTTTTGATGAGCCATTTCTTTTGGTTCCCCTTGTTAAACCCTCTTTGGGTTGTGGACATTTGCTTATTTTCACTCTTGGGCTATCTTTTTTTTTTTGCTCTTGCTTTTGGGTTGTAGTGGTTACTACTAGTGGTTCTATTTTTTTTTTCTTGGGTTGTTTTGGTTTTTTTTTTTGGCATAGTTTATTTTCTGGTGGGTGATTATTGTTGGTTGTTATGGTGACCTTCATTTGGGTGGGTGGCTTTGCCTACTATTTTTATATGGGGTTTCATATCTACTGGTTGCTTCTTTGAGTTGGATTTTACTCTATGTGGTGGTTGGTTGGGTGGCCTAGTTGGTATTGGGTTGGTTAGGCTGGCTGGGTTAGCTAGTTTATCCACTTCTTTGGCGGTCGGAGGGCTGTTGGTTTAATTTTGGATTGGATTTGCAAGGTGGAGGTTATTTGTTGACTGTTATTTCTTCTTTTTTTGTTGATTGGGTTTTGGTGGTCAGTTTTGCTGGTTTGGGTTTGTTTGTTTTGGTTGTGGTATTTCCTCTTCTATAATGGTCTTCCTCTCTTGGTTGTTTGCTTTTTTATTTTGGTTATCATTTTGGTTGGTTGGTTGATATTTAGCGCAATTATTTTTTTGAGATCTAGTGACTTGGTTTGGTGTATTGGTGTAACTTTGTTGGCGGTTATGATGCTTGCACTCATCGATATTTATCCTCCTTTTGTTGTTGGCTTTGGTGTTGTTCTTATTATATTCTCTTGCTCTTGATGGATGGATTTTAGTCTTCTTACTTATCTTTGTTTCTCATTTTATTTTTGGCTAGCTATTCACCTCACGGATCAATTTATATACTTTGGTTGGGTTTGGTGGATGATGTTTTTTATTCATTTTCATGGTTGTCTTGGGTGGTTTTGGCATGATGGATGCTTGGTCTTTTCACGATTTGGATTTTCTTTTATCATGGTTGGTTGGGCTATGTTGACTATGGGTTGGTTGGCAATTTTGGTTGGCTGGGTTGGTTGGATGGGTGGCTATTTTGGCATTTATTTCTTGCTCTATTGGTGACATGCTGGTTGGCTGCTCTGTTGGTTCTCCTCTCTTGTCTTCTTTCTTTTTTTGGTTTGGGTAAGCCTTCGCTTTTCTTGTTTGCTTGTGGAGGACATGAGCTCTTGTATTTTTCTTTTGGTCTTTTTTTTGTTTGTTTGTGTTGTTAATGTCATGATGCTTGCTCCCGTAGATGTTGTTGCTCCTCTTTGGTGGTGCCTTTGGTGGTGTTCCTACTCTTCTTCTTGTCCGATGGTTGGTTGATTTTCTTATTATGGGCTTATTTGTTTTGGTGGCTTTGTGGCTGGCTATTATGTCTGCTGCTTGGAGGAGTTTGCAGCCTTCCAGGATGATGGACTTAGGATGATGGGATACAAGAGGTATGATGGAAATGATGGCCTAGATGTTTCCCTATATATCTTCTTTTGGCTAGTAGCACTATATGTAATTGTAACCCTTCTTCGTAAGTTTGGATGCTTAGATATAGTGTTGCTCTTTGAGATGATTGTAATAGAGCCTGAGCCTTTTCTTTACTTTGCTCCTTTTCTTTACTCATACTCTTTATGCTTGTTTAATTGTACTCATCCTTTCATTAGTATGCATTTCTTTATAGTTGGGAGAATCTTGCGGATCTACGTATCAAAGGACCTCGTGAATGTTGTTGTTAACATGGATCTATGGTTGTTCGATTTGTTTTGCTTTCATTGTTGTTTTTTTCTATATTATTGTAATAGTTAGGGTTTATCTCTTTAGGACTTATTGTAGCTCTTTGAGCATTAGTTTAGAAATTTACCCCATTAAAGACTTGTACTTTTATGTCAATAAAATTCCCTTAATTTCTAAAAAAGAAGAACCTAAACCCTAAGAATGGAAACCTTGACACCGTGAACATCACCCAACCAAGCTCAATCTAGATATACGGGCAGAAGCGGAGAGATTATGCAGGGTGGGGTATCCTGAGGTGCGGTGAATATGGAGGTGGCCAGTGGGTGGTTATGGACAGAGGAGATGGTGGTTATACCTGGTGGTGGTGGGATGGAGAGATATATGATGGCGGATTCCACTACCGAGAGGCCGGGTGGTTCTGATGGAAACCGGAGAAACTTAAAACACCACACGCTTATATAACTATGTCTTTACAAGAGACTAGTTATCTATGGTTTTGATTTGATCTATGCATGCTCATTTTTTATTTATCTCATCTCTCGTGTCTTAGAAAACTTGGTGTGTTACTTGGTTAATGAAATTGAAAAGAAGAAGTGTTGAATTTGAACATGTTCTCTATTAAAAAAAATTGAAACCCTAAACCGTAAAAAAAATGTCCAAAACCCTCAACTAAACATGAACCCTAAGCACTAAACCTTGAAAAGCTAAAAACCTAAACCTAAACTAAATAAAATAAAATAAAAACCTAAACTAAAATAAAATTAAAAATTTAAAAAAAACCTAAACCTAAAATGAAAATAAATTAAAAAAATAAAAACTAAACTAAAATAAAATAAATAAAAACATAAAGTAAACTAAAATAAAGTATAAATAAAATAAAACTAAATAGAAAATAAAATAAAATAAAACTAAAATAAAATAAAATAAAACTAAATAAAACCTAAACCTAAAAATAAACCTAAAATAAAAACTAAAATTAAATAAAAATAAAACTAAACCCTAAACTAAAAAAATGACTAAACCTAAAATAAAAATAAAATAAACCTAAACCTAAACTAAAATGAACAAAACTAAAATAAATAAAACCTAAACCTACACTAAATAAACTAAACCTAAACATAAACCTAAACCCTAAATAAATAAAATAAAATAAACTAAAATAAACCAAAACTTAAACTAAAAAAAGTAAAACCTAAAATAAACCTAAATAAAAAACATAAACCTAAACCTTAAAAAAATAAAATAAAACCTAAACCTAAACCTAAAATAAAAATTAAACCTAAACCTAAAAAAACTAAACTAAAATAAAAAATAAAAAATAAATAAAATAAATAAAATAAATAAAATAAAATAAACTATATATATATAAAAATATATATATAAACTAAATAATAAAAAATAAAAAATAAAATAAACTAAAATAAAAAAAATAAACTAAATAAACCTAAACCTATTTTACTTAATTTAAAATTAAATTTTTTTTAAAAAAATTTAAAAAAAAACCTAAACTAAACCTCCTTAAACCCTAAACCTTAAAACCCTAAACCCTAAACCTAAACCTAAAACCCTAAACCCTAAACCCTAAACCCTAAACCCTAAAACCTATAACCTACAACCCTAAACCCTAAACCCCAAACTATAAAACCTAAATCCGAAACCCTAAAAACCTGAAAACATAAACTTAAACTAAATAAAACAAAAACAATAAAAAAAATAATAAAACCTAAGCCTTAAAAAAAATAAAAATAAAATAAAATAAAAGCCAAAACTAAAACCTAATCCTAAACCTAAACCTAAACCTAAACTAAAACCTAAACCTAAAATAAAATTAAATAAAATAAAAATAAAAAAATAAATAAAAAAAATAAATAAAACCTAAACTAAATAAAAAATAAACCTAAGAATAAACCTAAATAAAATAAAACTAAATGTAAAATAAATAAACCTAAAATAAAATAAAATAAAAACTAAATAAAAACCTAAACCTAAAAAAATAAACCTAAAAATAAAACCTAAACCCTAAATTAAAAAAAAACTTGAACTTAAAATAAAAATAAAATAAACAAAATAAAATAAACCTAAACCTAATCAAAAATAAACTAACTAAAATAAATAAAATCTAAACTTAAACCTAAAATGAACTTAACTTAAACCCTAAACTAAATAAATTAAAAAAATAAACCTAAACCTAAACATAAAAAGATAACATAAAAATAAACTTAAAATAAAAACCTAAACCTAAAAAAATAAAATAGAAACCTAAACCTTAACCTAAAATAAATAATAAAACTACAAAAAAATAAAATAAAATAAAATTAAACTAAAAAATAAACATAAACCTAAACCTAAACCTAAAATAAACTAAAATAAAACCTAAACTAAAATAAATAAACCTAAAATAAATAAATAAATTATATAAAAATAAATAAAAATAAAAAAATAGATTAAAATAAATAAAAATTAAACTAAATAAAATTTAAACCACTAACTAAAAAAACTAAATTAAACCTAAACCTAAATCCTAAAGCCTAAACCCTAAACCCTAAACCTAAAACTAACCCTAAACTAACCAAAACTAAACCCTAAAAAAACCTAAACCCTAAACCCTAAACCCTAAACCCTAAACCCTAACACTACCTAAACCCTAATCCTAAACTCTAAACTAAACTAAAACCTAAACCCTAAACCTAAACTAAACCTAAAAATAAACACTAAACTAAACTAACCTAAACCTAAAACCTAAACTAAACCTAAAACCTAAACCCCAATGCTTAAACACTAAACCCTAAATCCTAAAACCTAACCCTAAACCTTAAACCCTAAAACCTTAAACCTTAAACCTTAAAACCCTAAACCCTAACCTTAAACACTAAACCCTAAAAGTCGAAAGCCTAAAACCCTAAACCCGAAAACCTTAAAAACTTAACCCTAAACCCTAAACCCTAACCCCAACCCAAAACCCTAAACCTAAATAATTAAATAAATTAAAAAACTATACCATATAACCTAATAAACCTAAACCTAAGAATGGGAAAACCTTGATAAAAAAAATCAATAACTGCTCAATCTAGATCATAGGAGAAGGTGGAGTAAAGTGGTGGTAGGGGATCTAGAAGTGGATATGGAGGTGGTGGTTATGGATAAACGAGGTTAAACCATGGTGGTAGGGAGAGATCTAAGATGATGGTGGATCATGCTACTGAGAGGCCTGGTTCTACTAGAACTAGAGAAAAAGAATGACAATCCAATCTATTGCTTATGAACTGTCTTTATAAAAGATGATTCTAATTACCTTTATAATAAGCTCATTTTTATCTATGTCGTCGCCAGTGTCTTGGATAACTGGTGTGTTACTTGTTTATGAATCAATTTGTTCTCTATTAAAACCAAAACCATAATCCTAAATTAAAACTAACCCTAAACCAAAACCTAAAAAAAACATAAACCCTAAACCATAACCTTAAAACCCTAAACCTTAAACCCTAAACCCTAAATCCTAAACACTAAACCCTAAACCATAAACCATAAAACCTTAAACACTAAATCCTAAACCCTAAACCCTAATCCCTAAACATTAAATCCTAAACCATAAACCATAAAACCTTAAACCCTAAACCCTAAACTCTAAACCCTAAACCCTAAACCTTAAACCCTAAACTAAACTAAAAACTAAATAAAACTTAATAATCAAATAAATAAATAAGCCTAAACTTAAATAAAATAAAAAATAAAATAAAATAAAAACCTAATCCTAAAACTTAAAATAAATTAAAAAAATAAAAATAAACTAAAATAAAATAAACAAAAACCTAAACTATATGAAAAAAATAAAATAAATCTAAGAATAAAAAACCTAAATAAGATAAAACTAAATTTAAAAAATAAAAAAAAAAAAATAAAATAAAAAAACTAAATAAAATCCTAAACCTAAAAAATAAACCTAAAATAAATAAAAAATAAATCTGGAACCCTAAACTAAAAAATAAAACTAAACCTAAATAAAATAAAATAGATAAAATAAAATAAACCTAAACTAAACTAAAATAAACTAAATTAAAATAAAATAACCTAAACTAAAAGCTAAAATAAACTAAACCTAAATACCTAAACTAAATAAAATAAAATAAACTAAAATAACTGAACCTAAACTAAAAATAAAACCTAAATAAATGTAAAATAAAACCTAAAACCTAAACCTAAAAAATAAAATAAAACCTAAAGTTAAACATAAAAATAAAAAATAAAACCTAAACTTAAAAAATAAATTGAAAATAAAACTAAGCTAAAAAATAAGCATAAACCTACCCCTAAACCTAAAAATAAACTAAAATAAAATACCTAAACAAAAATAAATAAACCTAAATAAAATTAAATAAAAAATAAAAAATAAACCAAAAATAAAAATAAAAATAGTAAACTAAAATAAATAAAAAAATAAACTAAATAAACTAAACCTAATTTAAATTTAAAAAAAAATATATAAAGAAAATAAAAAAATAAAAACCTAACCCTAAACCCTAAAATTAAAAAACAAACCCTAAACCCTAAACCTAAATAAACCCTAAAAAACCCTAAAACCCTAAACCTAAACCCCTAAACTAAAAAAACCCTAAACCCTAAACCCTAAACCCTAAATTCTAAAGTAACTAAATAAATAAAAATAAACCTAAACCTAAATCCTAATAAACCTAATCCTAAAGCTAAACCTAAACCCTAAGAATGTAAACCTTGATGATGAACATCACCATCAACTAGGCTCAATCTAGATCCGTAGTGGAGGCTAAGGAAAAGGCAAGCGTTATCAAAATGGGTAATCTGAGGTGCTGGATATGGAGGTTGTAGAGAGTGGTGGTTATGGAGGTGGGAGGAGCGATAAAATGCCTGGTGGTGGAGGAAGAGATCGAGGATATGATGGTGGATCCCACTACTCAAGAGGCCGAGGTGGTTTTGATGGGAACTGAGAAATCAAGAAATCCATCACTACATATGGAACTATGTCTTTATAGAGATGGTTTTAGTTATCTAGGGTTTTTGATTTGTTTCGTGATCATTTTATCTATGTTGCTTGTATCTTATGAAACTTGGTGTGTTACATGGTTGATGAAATCAAAAAGAAGAAATGTTGAATCTGAATTTGTTCTCTGTTAAAAAAATCCAAAAACCTAAAACCCAAAAATAAAACTTGAACCCTAAACCTAAACCCTAAACCCTAAACATAAAAAATAATAATAATAAAAAACCTAACCCAATACCTTAATCCCTAAACCCTAAAACATAAACCCTAAACCCTAAACCCTAACCCAAACCCTAAAACCTAAAACCTAAACCTAAACTAAATAAACCTAAAATAAAATAAACAAATAAAATAAATAAATAAAATAAAATAATAAAATAAAATAAAAACCAAAACTAAAACCTAAACCTAAAAATAAATTAAAATAAGAAATAAATACTACAATAAAATAGAATAAATAAAAACTTAAAATAAACAAAAAAATAAACAAAAAAAATAAAAAGCCTAAATAAAATAAAAACTAAGCAAAAAATAAAAATAAATCCAAACTAAAATAAATAAAATAAAAACTAATTTAAAACCTAAACCTAAAAAATAAACGTAAAATTAAATAAAAAATAAAACCTAAACCTTAAACTAAAAAAAAACCTAAACCTAAATTAAACTAAAATAAATAAAACCTAAGCCTAAACCTAACATAAACTAAACCTAAACCCTAAACTAAATAAAATAAAATAAACTAAAATAAACCTAAACCTAAACTAAAAAAATAAAACCTAAAATAAAATTAAAATAAAAACCTAAAATCTAAACCTAAAAAAAACAAAATAAAAACCTAAACCTAAACCTAAAAATAAAAAAATTAAAACCTAAACCTAAAAAATAAAATAAAAAAAAAATTGAACTAAAAAATAAACATAAACCTAAACCTAAACCTAAAAAATAAAATAAAATAAAAAACCTAAACTAAAATAAATAAACCTAAGAGAAATAAAAGAAACTTAATAAAACAAAAAAAATAAAAACCAAATGAAAATAAATAAAAAATAAACCAAATAAACTAAAAGGACATAAACATACTAGTTTACTTAATTTAAAAATAAACCTAAACTAAAACCTAAACCCTGAACCTAAACCCTAAACCATTAAAAAAATTTTTAAAAAAAACCCTAACACTAAACCCTAACCCTAAACCTAAAACTAACCCTAAACCTAAACCTAAACCCTTAATCCTAAAGCCCTAAACACCAAACCCAAAACTTAAAACCTTAAACCCTAAACCCTAAAATAAAAAACATAAAAAAAAAAAAACCAATAAACCCTAAACCTTAAAACTAACCCTAAACCTAAACATTAAACCTACAACACTAACTAATAAACCCTAAAGTTTAAAAAATCCCTTAACCTAAATAAACCTAAAAGCATAAACCCTAAAACCCTAAACCTTAAACCTAAATCATAAAAGTAAACTAAATAAACTTAAACTTAATTTACTTAATTTAAAAAAATTTAAACTAAACCCTAAACTAACCTAAACCTAAACCCTAAACCTACAACACTAAACTTACACCCTAAACCATAAACCTAAAACCTAAACCCTAAAACCTAAACCTAAACCCTAAACCTAAACTAAACCCTAAACCTTAAACCCTAAAAGCACAAACCCTAATATCCTAAACACTAAACTTAAATCCTAAACCCTAAATCTTAAACCATAAACCCTAAACCCCAAACCCTAAACCTAAACCTAAAGCAACTAAATAAATTAAAAAAATTAACATAAGCCCTAAAACTTAATAAACCTAAACCTAAACCCTAAGAATAAGAACCTTGACACAGGAACATCACCATCAACCGCCTAGATCTAAGTGGATGCTAAGGCAAAATTATTGTAGTGGTGGTGGGGGATCTAGAGGTGCTAGTGTGTATGGAGGTGGTAGTGGGAGCAGTGGTGGTAATGGAGGTGAGAAGAGTGACTGAGGTTACAGTTGTGATGGTGGCGGAGGGAGAGATCATGGATATGATGGTGGATCCAACTACTCGACAGGACGGAGTGGTTTTGATGAGAATTAGAGAAACTAAAGAACAATGATCTAATGTCGCTCGAATTGTGTCTTTATAGTAGAGATGGTTCTAGTTATCTGAAGTTATTGATTTGTTCTATGTGTGCTCATTCTTGATCTATGTTGTTGCTTGTGTCTTACAAAACATGGTGTGTTACTTGATTGATGAAATCAAAAAGAAGAAATGTTGAATCTAAATTTATTATCTGTTAAAAAAAATACCAAAAACCCTAAGCCCTAAACTTAAACCTAAACCCTAAACATAAAACCTCAACCCTAAACCCTAAAACTAACCCTAAACTCTCAAACCTAAACCTACTATACTAAACCTACTACCCTAAACCCTAAACCCTAAACCCTACTCCCAAAACCCTAAACCCTAAACCCTAAACCCAAAACCCTAACCCTAAACCTAAACACTAAAAGCATAAACCCTAAAACCTAAACCATAAACCCTTACCCTAAAGTAATTTAAAAAATAAACCTAAACCCTAAAACCTAATAAAACTGAACCTAAACCTAAATTCTAGTTGAGAGACATCATGTTGCATCCTCATTTTGTACACACCGCAAACCCACACTGCCATCACCTCATGCTAGCATTCCCCTTTTCCCTCTCATTTTGGCATTTTGGTCGCTACTTGATAGTTGTTTGGTGTGTGATTCTCATGATTCTGAATCGATGGCCAGGCCACTTTCATATTTGATGCATCTTCCCCGATGATTCCATGAAACCGAGGATCCAATGGATCCTAGTAGGGCATCAACTACCTTGGCTTCATCTACTTCAAAATCATTCAAAGAAGTCATCACTAGTTAGGATAGCTGTTCAAGTGAGTCCCAGGAACTTATTTTGACTTCTTTTTTTATTGTGGTTATGTGCTCTGATCTGATTATGGAAAAGCTTGCTAAGCCATTTGAATTCACTTTAGTTGGAAAGTTTACTCTTTGTAGGCTAAATCTAGAAAACATTCACTCTTTCTTTCATAGTCTAAACTTTCGTGCTTTTTGATTGGTTTAATTAATCCCCACCACATTTTGATTCGCTTAACAAATGATTTGGATTACTCATATTGTTGCTCATCATTCTTATTTTATTTCAATTGCCAAATGAGGTTGCAAATGGACTCCACTATTTGATATTAGGGAAGAATCCCAATCATTATGGTTTGGATTTCTCTCCCAATATGCAAATTCATTTCAATCATCGTTCCTTTACTAGGTGCTTTATTTGGTCGCCATTGCAAATTGATCAAGAAATTATGAAATCTTGACGTCTATTCCTAGAATCCTTGTAATTGGACATTACCTAGAAATACCCTCAAAGAAATCTGATTGGGATTTGAAAATTATGGTTATATGCTGAAAGTTGACTTTGAAAATTTTCCTATCTTTTATTCTCATTGTAAAAAATCCATGCATGATAATTTTGAATGTTTCATTCTGCATGCTCACCTAAAAAAGAAAATTCTAAAGAAACTATTGTTCTAACCCTAGGCCAACCATTATTAAATATCAAAAGTTAATTTAGGAAAAAAAGGATTCATTGAAAGTTCCTAATAAGGCTATTTTACCTCTTATTTCTTTTATGCAATTGAAGGTTTCTAATGTGGAAAATAATAATTTCTCTAAACAATTTTTTTCCTCAGTGATCCTCACATCCTTACCAATTTTGATTGAAAAATGAAGCTTTAATTGAAAATATTAATGATGATATCAATGTTATGCATCATTTGAATTCAATGGAGAATATGGCTTTGGTTTCTCATGATATTCAATTTTAAAACTGACTTTAATTTAGTTCAAGATGATTTAAATCCTCAAAAGATTTTTTTGTCTAATAATCTGGTATCAAAGAAGAAGGGCTAAAATGTTCACACTTGCCTTCTTAATAAATCTATTTCTCTCGCTTGCTATACCCAATGCTCATTTTCCTTTAATGAATTCTAATGGAAAGAAGGAGAACTCACTTCTATACAAGAGACTTCCCCTAAATATATGACTAATGTTGCTAAATCCTTTTCCGATGATGATTCTATGGGAAAAAGAAATGGTTTCCAAACTTATCATGCTAAAAAGAAAACAAATGTTAAAAAATTCCCTCCCAAATTGTCCAAAACACTAGATCTACAACCTCCCTCCTCCCTAAATTAACCTTTTCTTAACCCCTTTTTTATTTCCTTATGTTTAATTTTATTATTTAGAATGTTAGAGGGATTGATACCCCTCTCTATTTGTAGCCATATTAGAAACTTTTATCATATTGATAATATTTCTTTACTTATTATTTTGGAGCCTTTTATTCATGCAAACAAAATTAACCATGTTCATAGAATGATTTTTCAATAAATTTTTCTAATGTTAGTAATAAAACTTGGTGTTTTGGAATAATTTTGTGGAGGTTTCTATTCTGATGATTTCCAACAAGTTGTCAATGCTCAAATATCTTATGGTGACTATTTTGCATTGGGCTCTTTGTCTATGCATCTTGTAATATATGGTAGAAATCTTCTTTGGGAAAATTTAAGGAATTTGGCTACCTCTAATAAATGTTGGTTTGTTGGTGGGGATTTCAACACTATTTTATTCTCTCTAAATGAAGTGGTGGTTGCTCTCTTAATATTCATTCCATGGAAGAATTTTCCAATATGATCCCTCATTGTAATTTGATTGATATTGGCTTTAAGGGTTCAAATTTTACTTAGCAAAACTCTAGACTTTGGCAAAGGATGGACCATTTTTTAATACTCATTGAATTACTCAATGGCTTATTACTTCTATTGATCATTTAAGTAACCTTATTGATCATGCTTTTTTGGTTTCTATTAAAGATAACTCTAAAAGATTAAAAAAATTTCTCTCATTTTAGATTTCAAAACATGTGGATTCAACATATTGATTTCCTTAATGCCATAACAATTGGAAAGCTCCCTTACATCCTAACAATATGACAGGATGATTGGTTTAAGCTTAAAAGACTTAAACAAAATCGGTTGGCATTATTTTAAAACCATTTTGCTAATATCAAAGAAATGGAAAAATTGGTTTGTGATCTTGAAGTCTCTATTAGGTCTGATCTTACTAAGATTAAGGGCTTGAATGGGGTGAAAGATAAACTTATTAATTTTCAAAATATGGAAGAGACTTATTGGCACCAAAAAGCTACTAGCAAACATATTATGGATGGTGATGAAATACTAGATATTTCCATGCTTTAGTTAATAAAAGAGAGCTTTAAATAATATTCAAAAAATTAATGATGACAATGGAGAATGGATTATGGAGAATAATGATATTAAGGATTCAACCATTAATTGGTTTAGAAACTTAATAAGAGTTGCTTTTATGAAGTTATCTCTAAATCGCACTTGATTCCTTCTAATATAACCAATAATGACAATGATTTGCTTACTATTGTACCTAATGAAGAGGAAATTTTTAAAGTTCTTAATAGCATGAACATAGATTTTGTTACTGGTCCGAGGGTTTCACTACCTAATTTTTTTCAAAAATGTTGGTCTATTATTAAAAATGATTTGGTTGAGGCAATGGGATTTTCTAATGGTAATCCTTTTCCTAGATATTTAGCACTTTTATTGTTCTCATGCCTAAGAAAGATAATCCAGACTATTGGAGTGATTTTAGACCTATTAGTCTTATACCTTCTTCAATAAGATTTCCAAATTTCTAACAAAGTGCTAGTCCTTTACTTCATAGGATTATCTCTCTAAACCAAATTGGTTTTGTTAGAGATAGATCTATTTCTAATAATATTCTGCTTGCTCACCATTTAATTCATGATTTAGATGCTAAGACTAGTATTAAACATATTCAAATTAGATATTACCAAAGCTTTTGACAATATATCTTGGGATTTCCTTATCCATATTCTAATTTATTTGGGTTTACTGATAAATTTATCTTTCTTATTAAAATTGTATTAATAATGCCTAGTTTTCTATTTTGCTTAATGGGATGCCTTGGGCTTCTTTCCTTCTTCCCATGGCCAAAGACAAGGGATCCTCTATCTCCGCATTATTTATTATTATTGATGAGTACTTATCTAGGAGCATCAAAGATCTATTCTTAAACAATCCTAGAATGTATTATAGAACTCTTGGTGGTCTTCCTATTTCATTTAAGCTTTGTAGATGATTTCATTATTTTTGCAATGCTTCTATTCATCATATCAAGAATCTCAAGATTTTTTTAAATAAATTTGGTAGAGAAAGTGGTCTATCTATCAATGATAACAAAAGTTGTTTTATTACTTCTTCAAGCATCAACAATAATAAAATTAATCAAATCCAACATATGACTAACTTTAAACATCAACACCTTCCTCTTTATTTGGGTGCTCCTCTTTTAAAGGTCCAAAATGATCCCATTTTTGATGAGTTAATTCAAAAAGTTTTAAATAAAATTTCTATTTGGGAAATTATTTTACTTTTCCTTTATAGGCGTGGCAAGCTCACTATTCTTAAAAGCACTCTCAATTCAATGCCTCTTTATTTGATTCAAACTATTATCCCCACTAATGCTACTCTTATCAGAATTGATCGCTTGCTTAATAAATATTTTTGTGGATCCAATAATTCTACTAAAAGAATGCATTGGACTTCCTAGTGTAAATGTTGTGGTCCCTTGGGTGAAGGTGGTCTTGCAAACCAATTGAAGCTATTATTGTCTTCTCTCATAAGCTCTAGTGAATTTTAGAAAGAATGGTAGCCTTTGGGCTAATTTTATGATGAAAAAATTGCCAGGTAAACACCCTCTTATTTGTGCTTATAAAGTTGGTGACTCTCGATTTGGAAATGGCTTTGCTCCATTAAATGGGTTGTTGAACCCTTAATATCTTGGGGTATTCATTCGGTTCTTCTCGCTTGGAAAGATAATTGATTGGCAATGGCTCTATTGACTCCTTTATTTACCCACTCTACAGCTATCAAAGTTAACTCTTTCTAGCAATAACACTTGGAACAAAACAAACTAGAATAAATAAAAATATAAAATAAAATAAATAAAAAATAAATAAAAAATAAACTAAATAAATTAAATAAACCTATACCACCTTTACTAATTTAAAAAAAAACCCCAAATCAAAACCTACAACCCTAAACCTAAACCCTAAACCCTAAACCCTAAACCATAACCCTAAACCATAAACCCTAAATAAAATAAACCTAAAATAAAATAAATATAAACCCAAATAATTAACCTAAAAAAATATAAAAAATAAAACCTAAATCTTAAACTAAAAAAACTAAACCTAAAATAAAAATAAAATAAACCTAAATCTAAACTAAAATAAGCTAAACTAAAATAAATAAAACCTACACCTAAACCTAAAATAAACTAAACCTAAACCTTAAACTAAATAAAATAAAATAAACTAAAAATAAACTAAAACCTAAACTAAAAAAAATAAAACTTAAATATAATCCTAAAATAATAACCTAAAAAACCTAAACCTAAAAATAAAATAAAATAAACCTAAACCTAAAAAAAAAAATAAAACCTAAACCAAAAAAATAAAATAAAAATCAAACTAAACTAAAAAATAAACATAAACCTAAACCTAATCCTAAAAAATAAACTATAATAAAATTCCTAAACTAAAATAAATAAACTAAACTAAATAAAATAAAATATAAACTTAAATAAAAATCTAAAATAAACTAAATAAACCTAAACCTATCATTTACTTAATTTAAAAAAAACCCTAAACCGTAAACCCTAAACCCTAAACATTAAATCCTAAACCTTAAACCCTAAACCCTAAACCTAAAATTAAATAAAATAAAAACTAAATAAAACTTAAAATAAACCAAAAAAATAGAACCTAAAAGTAAATAAAAAATAAAACATAAACCCTAAACTAAAAAAAAAAACCTAAACCAAAAATAGAAATCAAATAAATAAAATAAAATAAACCTAATCCTAAAATAAATAAACTAAACTAAAATAAACAAAACCTACACCTAAAGCTAAAATAAACTAAACCTAAACTTTAAACTAAAATAAAATAAACTAAAAAAAACTTAAACATAAACTAAAAATAAAACCTAAAAATAAACCTAAAATATAAACCCTAAACCTAAACCTAAAAAATATAATAAAAACCTCAATCTAAAACTACAAATTAAAAATAAAACCTAAACATAAAAAATAAAATAAAAATAAAACTAAACTAAAAAATAAACATAGACCTAAACCTAAACCTAAAAAATAAAATAAAAATAAATAAATAAAAACTTAAACTAAAACTTAAACCTAAAATAAAAAATAAAAAACTAAATTAAAATAAATTAAATAAAATCCTAAACTAAACTAAAAAATAAAATAAACCTAAAAGTAGAAAAACCTAAATAAAATAAAATCTAAGGGAAAAATAAAAATAAAATAAAATACTAAACTTAAAAAAAATAAAATCTAAATTTAAAAAAAAAAAGTAACCAAACATAATAAAAATAAATATAAAACTAAACTAAAATAAACTAAACTAAAAAAAATAAACTAATAAACCTAAAATAAACTAAACCAAACCTAAAATAAATAAAAAATGAACTAAAAATAAACCTAAATATAAACTAAAAAATAAAACCTAAAAAACCTAAAATAAAAAAATATAACCTAAACATAAAATTAAAATAAACTAAAAAAAAAAAAATAAAAAATAAACTAAACTAAAAATATAAACCTAAACCTAAACCTAAAAAATAAACTAAAATAAAAAACCTAAACCAAAATAAATAAACATAAAATAAATAAAGTAAACTAAATAAAATAAAATTTAAACCTAAATAAAAAGATAAATAAACTAAATAAACCTAAACCTACCAGTTTACTTAACTTTAAAAAAAAATCCTAAACCGTAAACCGTAAACCCTAAACACTATATCCTGTAAAATAAAAACTTAAACCTAAAAAATAAACCTAAAAATAAAACCTGAAAGTAAATAAAAAATAAAACATAAACCCTAAATTAAAAAAAAACTAAACCTAAAATAAAAATTACAACACCAATAACAACAACAACAAGCCTTTATCCCCTAAGTGGGTCAAACATGAATCCTTCATCTCAGGTCCTATTATGTTTCAAATTCTCATTTAATTCAAGTATAGGGTATTTTTATACATCTTAACCAAGTCCTTTGGGTCTACCTCTACCTTTCTTAACATAAGGCAAATCTAATCTACTCTAACTCATTGATGGTCGATGCTTTATGTGGACAAACCATCTAAGGCAACTCTCTAATCTTATCTTCCACTGAGTTACTAACTTTTTAACATACTCATTTCACATTTTATCTAAGAGTAAAGCCACTCATCCACTGAGCATCCTCATCTTAATGTAACATAGTCTTATGCTTCTCTTTTATAACATTTCGCACCATAATTCATGGTGTCTTACACCATCTTATAAATTTTCCCTTAAGTTTATGGAACTTTTCATCACAATAAGCCAAATGCATTCCTCCACTTCAACCATCTAACTTGAATTCTACTAATAACATCTTAATCTATGTCACCATCATTTTGAACAATAGAGCCTAAATATCTAATGCTCACTCTTATTAATGACTTGTTCACCTAATGTCACAACACTACCATTAGAACTTCTACAACTAAAATTACACTCTATATATTCAGATCTACTTAAATGAAAACCTTTAGACTCTAATGTTGACCTCCATAATTCAAGTTTCTGGATCTCTCTAGTTTTATCAACAAGAAGAATGTCATCGGCAAAAAGCATATACCAAGGTACATCTTCCTATAAATGCCTAGTAAGAACATCAATAACTAAAGAAAAAGGATAAGAGCTTAAAGTTGATCCTTGATGTAATCCAACTGAAATAGGAAAATATTTTATCAATCCTCCTTGTGTTTGGACACAAGTAATTCAGTATATATCCTTAATGACTTGAATATAACAAATATTAACTCCTTTCTATTCTAGAACTTCCAAAGAACATCTCTTGAAACTTAAAATCTTTTCTAAATCAATAAATATCATACTCTCCTTCATTTCTATCTTTCCATCAAACCTCTTAACAAATGTAAATCATCCATAGTAAATCTACTTAGCATGAAACCAAACTGATTGTGAGAAACTTTGTATCACATTGTAACCTATGCTCAATTACTCTCTCCCATAAAATAAATAAACTAAACTAAACAAAAATGAAATATAAACCTAAATAAAAATATAAAATAAACTATAGTAACTAAATGAACCTAAACCTACTGGTTTACTTAATTTTAAAAAAAAAACCTAAACTGTAAACCCTAAACCCTAAACACTAAATCCTAAACCCTAAATCCTAAATCTAAAACCTAAAAAAAATAAAATAAAAACTAAATAAAAACTTAAACCTAAAAAATAAACCTAAAAATAAAACCTAAAAGTAAACAAAAATAAAGCATAAACCTTTAACTAAAAATACCTAAATCTAAAATAAAAATAAAATAAATAAAATAAAATAAACCTACACCTAAATTAAAATAAACTATACTAAAATAAATAAAACCTAAACCTAAACCTCAAATAAACTAAATTGAAACCTAAATCTAAACTAAATAAAATAAAATTATTAAAAAATAAACCTAAAATAAAAATTGATAACCTAAACCTAAAAAAATAAAATAAAAACTTAAACCTAAACCTAAAATAATAAAAAATAAAATATAAACTTAAAAGTAAAATAAAAATAAAACTCAACTAAAAAATAACTAAACCTAACAAACCTAAAAAATAAACTAAAATAAAAAAACCTAAACTAAGATAAATAAACCTCAAAGAAACAAACTAAATTAAATCAAAATAAAATATAAACCTAAATAAAAATAAGAAAACAAAGTAAACTAAAATAAATAAATAAAATAAACTAATTATACTAAATAAACCTAAACCTATCGATTTGCTTAATTTTTTAAAAAAATTAAAACCTTAAACAAAATTCTAAATAAACCCTAAAAATAAAATAAACCCTAAACCTAACTAAGAAATCCTAAACCTAAAATAACCTAACCCTAAACTTTAAAACCTAAAGCATAAACAAAAAATTTTAAACCCTAAAACCTAAACCCTAAAACCAAACCATAAGCAACTAAACCATAAACATCCCTAAACCTAAACCTAAAATAACTAAATAAATTAAAAATAAACCTAAACCCTAAAACTAAAACCTAAGTTTTAATGAAGCTAACTATGACATCAAGAATATCAAATGCTTAGAATTCAAATATCATATTATCACTTTTATTAGTAAAAAAAATAATAGGTTACATCTAAAGAGATCTATATGTTGGTGGTTCTACTAAGATCTTCCAATAACCGGAGAAACATAAGAATATATCTAAACTTAAACTGTGTCTTTATAACATTCTAAACATGTATTTTGATTCTATATGTGTGCTCATTTTGAACTATGTCACTTGTGCCTTAAAAAACATGGTGTGTTAGTTGATGAAATCTAAAAGAAGAAATGTTGAATTTGAATTTGTTCTTTATTTAAAAAAAAATTAAAAACCCTAAATCCTTAACTAAACCCTAAACCTTAAACCTAAAACCTAAACTCTAAACCCTAAATCCTAAAAACCCTAAACAAAACTAAAACCCTAAACCTAAACCTAAAACCCAAAACCTTAAAACCAAAAAAACCATAAACCCTAAACCTAAACCCTAAACCTAAACCCTAAACCTAAACTAAACCCTAAACACTAAACCCTAAACCCTAAAAAAAATAACTAAACCCTAAACACTAAATAAACCTAATAAAACTAAATAAAAACCTAAACCCAAACTAAAATAAAACCTAAAATAAAATAAATAAAAACCTAAACAAAAATAAAATAAAAAATAAAATAAAATAAAACATAAACCAAAAATAAACTAAAAAAGAAAATAAAATAAAATAAAATAAAACCTAAACTAAACTAAAAAATAAAACCTAAATAAAATTAAAACTAAACCTAAAATAAAAAATAAAATAAAATAAAAACTAAAAAAACCTAAACCTAATAAATGAACCTAAAATAAAATAAACCTAAACCCTAAACTAAAAAAAAAAAACTAAAGTATAATAAAAATAAATTAAACCTAAATCTAAACTAAAATAAATAAAACATAAACCTAAACCTAAAATAAACTAAACCTAAACCTAAACCTAAACCTAAATAAAATAAAATAAAAATAAACCTAAACCTAAATTAAAAAATAAAACCTAAAAGTAAACCTAAAACAAAAACCTAACACCTAAACCAAAAAAAAATAAAAAATAAAAAACCTAAACCTGATCCTAAAAATAAAAAATAAAGCTTAAACTTAAAAAATAAAATCGAAATAAATCAAAACTAAAAAAATAATCATAAATCTAAACCTAAACCTAAAAAATGAACTAAAATAAAACATAAACTAAAAAAATAAATAAACATAAAATAAATAAACTAAACTAATAAAAAATAAAATGAACCTATATAAATTAAAAATAAAATAAACTCAAATAAATAAAAAATAAACTAAATTAACCTAAACTTACCTATAATTTAAAAAATAATTAAAAATAATAATAAATAAACCATAACCCTAAACCATAAACTCTAAAACTAACCCAAAAGCCAAAACCCTAAACGCTAAACCCTAAACCTAAACCTAAAAAAACCTAAAACCTAAACCTAAAGTAAATAAACCTAAAAAAACTAAAACAAAAAAAACCTAAATGTAAATAAAATAATAAAATAAAATAAAATAAAATAAAAACCTAAACTAAAACCTAAACCAAAACCTAAAAATTAAATAAATTAAAAAAATAAACTAAAATAAAATAAATAAAAACCTATACAAAATTAAAAAAATTAAAATATACCTAAAAATAAAAACCTAAATAAAATAAAAAATGAAATGTAAAATAAAGTTAAAATAAACCTAAAATATAATAAAATAAAAGCTAAATAAAAATATAAACCTAAAAAATTAAACCTAAAAATAAAGCCTAAACCCTAAATTAGAAACCTAAACCTAAAATAAATAAAATAAAATAAACCTAAACCTATACTAAAATAAACTAAAATAAAATAAATAAAACCTAAATCTAAACATAAACCCTAAATTAAATAAAAGAAAGTAAACTAAAAATAAACTTAAACCTAAATGAATAAATAAAACCTAAAAAAAAAAAATATAAACCAACTAATAAAAAATAAAAATAAAACTAAACTAAAAATATACCTAAACCTAAACATAAACCTAAACCAAAATAAAAAAAAAAACCTAATCTAAAATAAATAAACCCAAAAATAAATAAACTAAACTAAATAAAACAAAAAATGAACCTAAATAAAATAAAATAAAATGAACTAAAATAAATTAAAAAATAAACTAAATAAACTTAAACTTACTGCTTTAATTTTAATTTAAAAAAATTAAAAAATAAATTATATAAGAAGAAAACCCTAACCCTAAACATAAATTCTAAACCCTAAACTGACAACCCTAAACCCTAAACCCTAAACCCTGAACCCTAAATCCTAAAACCCTAAACCCTAAACCCTAAAGTCTAAACCCTAAACCCTTAATTTATACCCTAAACCCTAAATAAAATTAACTTAAAATAAAATAAATTATAAACTAAATAAAAACTTAAACTTAAATAATAAACCAAGAAATAAAACCTAAACCCTAAACTAAAAAAAACCTAAACCTAAAATAAAAATAAAATAAACCTAAACCTAAACTAAAATAAACTAAACTACAATAAATAAAACCTAAACCTAAACCTAAAATAAACTAAACCTTAAACAAAATAAAATAAAATAAACTAAAATTAAACCTAAACCTAAATGAAAAAATAAAACCTAAAAATAAACCTATAATAAAAACCTAAAACCTAAACCTAAAAAAATAAAATAAAAACCTAAACCTAAATCTAAAAATTAAAAATAAAACCTAAACCTAAACCTAAAATATAAAATAAAACAAAAACTAAACTAAAAAATAAACATAAACATAAACCAAAATTAAAAAAAAATACCTAAACTAAATTAAATAAACATAAAATAAATAAACTAAACTAAATAAAAACAAAATATAAACCTAAATAAAAATATAAAATAAAATAAATAAATTGAATAAACCAAAACCTACCGATTTACCTAATGTTTTAAAACAAACCATAAACCGTAAACCTTAAACCCTAAACACTAAATCCTAAACCCTAAACCTAAAATAAAGTAAAATAAAACTAAATAAAACCTAAACCTAAAAAAATAAACCTAAAAATAAAACTTAAAGGTAAATAAAAAATTAAAACATAAACCCTTAACTAAAAAAACTTAAACCTAAAATAAAAAAATAAATAAAAAATAAAAACCTAACCCTAAACTAAAATAAACTACACTAAAATAAATAAAACCTAAACCCTAAAACCTAATAAACATAAACCCTAAGAATAATAAACCTTGATGGTAGAACATCACCATCAACTAGATAAAGGCGAAGATGAAGGTGGTAGATATCGCATGGTGGTGGGGGATATGGAGGTACATGGAGGTGGTGGAGCAAAGGTGGTTATGGAGGCTAAGAGCGATGGAGGTTACGTGGTGGTGGTGAGGGAGAGATCTATGATTGTGATCCTGCTCAAGAGGTCATGGTGGTTCTAATGGGAGAGAAACTTAAGAATTGAACCGCTACTTAAACTGTCTTAGATAAATGGTTCTAATTACCTAGTTTTGATCCGCTATATTTTTGAACTATGTCCACTTGTGTCATAAAACTTAGTGTGTTATTTGGTTGATGAAATCAAAAAGAAGAAATGTTAAATCTGAATTTGTTCTCTGTTTAAAAAAAATCTAAACTAAAAAATAAAATAAAAATAAAACTAAAATAAAAAAATAATCCTAAACCTAAACCTAAACAAAAAAAATAAACTAAAATAAAAAACCTAAACTAAAATAAATAAACCCCAAATAAATAAAATAAACTAAATAAAAAGAAAAATGATCCTAAATAAAAATAAAAAATAAAATAAAAAAATAAATAATAAATAAAATAAACTAAAAGAAATAAAAAAGAAAACTAAATAAACCTAAACCTACCAATCTACATAATTAAAAAAATAAAAAATAATAAAAATAAAAAAAAATAAAAAAATTAAAAAAATCCTAACCCTAAACCCTAAACCCTAAACCATAAAATTAACACTTAACCTAACCCATAAACCCTAAACCTACAACCCGAAACCTAAACCGTAAACCCTAAACCCTAAACCCTAAACCGTAAACTCTAAAACCCTAAACCCTAAATTCTAAACCCTAAACTCGTAAACCGTAAACCCTAAAACCTATGACCCTAAACCCTAAACCCTAATCCCTAAACACTAAACCCTAAACCCAAAACCCAAAACTCTAAATCTTAAAACATAAAAACCTAAACCTAAAAAAAAAACATAAAAATAAAATAGAAAAAGAAACTTAAACCTAAATCAAGCTAAATAAAAACCTAAGCCTAAACCTAAACCTAAACATAAACCTAAAATAAAATAAAAAATAAAGACTAAATTAAAATAAAAACCTAAAAGTAACTAAAAAAATAAAATAAACCTAAGAATTAAACACTAAATTAAATAAAAACTAAACGTAAAATAAAGATAAAATGAGCTTAAAAAAATAAAAACTAAATAAAAACCAAAACCTAAAAAATAAAACATAAACCATAAACTAAAAAAAACCATAAACCTAAAATAAACAAAATAAAATAAACCTAAACCTATACTAAAATAAACTAAACTATAATAAATAAAACCTAAACTTAAACCTAAATTATACTATAATTAAACCAAAAACTAAACAAAAAAATAAACTTAAAATAAACCTAAATCTATGCCAATAAATAAAACCTAAAAATAAACCTAAAAAAATAAAATAATAACCTAAGCATAAACCTAAAAGTAAAAAATAAAACCTAAACCTAAAAAATAAAAGAAAAATAAAACTAAACTAAAAAGTAAACATAAACCTAAACCAAAAAAATAAACTAAAATAAAAAACCTAAACTTAAATAAATAAACCTAAAATAAATAAACTAAACTAAATAAAAATAAAAATAAACCTAAATAAAAATAAAAAATAAAGTAAAATAAAAGAAATAAAAAATAAACTAGATAAATTAAATAAACCTAAACCTACCAATTTACTTAATTTAAAAGAATTAAAAAAACAAAATGAAAAATAAAATAAAAAACCCTAACCCTAAACCCTAAACCCTAAATTATAAACCCTAAATTAACCCTAAATATTAAACCTTAAAACCTAACCGCTAAACCCTAAAAGCTAAAAACCTAAACCTAAACTAGATTATACCTAAAATAACAAATAAAGAAACCCAAACCAAAATAA